>CABFWO010002647.1:0-22067 GCA_902155825.1 Timema genevievae
CCCCAAAAACAAGGCAGCAACTCCAGCAATTCCCCGGGACGTGCAACTGGCTACGCGAGCTCATCCCGAACATGGCCGAGATCACCAGCCTACTCACCACCAGATCAGGAGCGACTCAGAAATGGAAAGGGAGCGTTCCAGAGCAAAAGGCCTTCGAACAGACGATATAAGCATTTAAACACATCCAGGCCCTGCACCGACCCGACCCAGAGATACCCTTCTGTCTTCAAACAGACACCAGTGGAACAGGATTAGGTGCGGTCCTGTGCCAAGAAGTAGAAGGACGCCGAAAAATTATTTCCTATGATAGCGCAAAGCTGTCACCCGCTGAACGCCGTTATCACAACAACGAGCAAGAATGCCTCGCCATAATATGGGCAATCAAAAGGTATCAGATATACCTAGACAAACCGTTCACACTAAGAACGGACGCGAAATGCCTGACGTGGCTAAACAATATGAAAGATGGCAGATATACGCTAACACGTTGGTCTCTACTACTACAAGAATATAATTTCACGCTCCAACACCGACCAGGGAAGGAGAACGAGCTACCAGATGCTCTATCAAGAAACCCAGGAGAAGAATCCACGGATGAGGACACAAGAGAATGGAACCGAATAATGCCCCCAGAAGCTCCTCTTACACCTTCCGAGCCACTCCGCCTTCTCAACCTACCTTCCACCCCGACACTACCCGAGAGGGTCATCAAGGCCCAAAGCACGGATCCCCACATACAGATTCAAATAAGATGGCTGGAAGACATCGCGAGAATTTCTGTCGACCAACGATCCAGACAAGAAAAGCTTCATGCGACCAGATTCACTTATCAAGATGGTGCGCTGCTCAATAGAGAATATCGAGATCAAGCAATAAAGATAGCGGCCCCACACGAGATAAGGGGAGAGATTCTGAAATATTTCCACGACCACGTGGAGGTGGGCCACCCAGGAGAAAAGAATATTTTACAGAATCTCAGAAAACAATAATCCTGGAAGGGAGTAGTCAGAGACGTAAGAAAACACGTCCGAGCTTGCCATACATGCGCCACAATTAAGACTTCGGGGAGAATTACGAAGACACCATGGAAAACCAGAGAGCCTACTTCACCATGGAAAGAGGTCCACTAGACCTCATGGGGACCTACCCCAGATCAACCAAAGGAAGGCGATTTCTATTAGTCATTACCGACATCTTTTCCCGATGGACGGAAGCTTTTCCCCTCTCGAAGTCCAACGTTCCCCAAATCCAACGAGTCTTGGAGCAAGAAATCATTTCCCGGTGGGGATACTCAACAGCACTTCTTACAGACAACGGTCCACAATTCCGCTCTTCCACATGGAAGAAGATCTGCTGAGCCTGGAAAACCAAAAGGTGGACAACCGCAGTGTACCACCCAAGGGAGAATACAGTAGAACGGAGGAATCAAGAGCTAAAGATGGAGATTCACACGAGTCTCCAAGGGAAGGATCATCGCCAATGGGAAAAGGCCATTCCCCAAATCGTTTTCCACCTCCGAAACAGAAGAAACAAGGAACCGGGTTTGCCCCCAGTGAACTTATTTTCTGGCAACTGCTTAGACAGCCCGAAGACTGGATTTCAGAAGAACCCGAACCTGCACCTACTCCAGAAGCTGCCGAGCTACGTCAAAAACGAGTTCAAAGACTAATTTCCCAACACACGGAGGCGAGACTACAACAAAAAAGTACCTGAAACAATACGTAGGGAGGAGGGCAGCAGCTTAAAAGGACCCCCTGCCTGCCAATAGGAGCCAACGTCCTTATGAGGAGCCACCCATTGTTCAACGCGGCCGAAGGGTTCACGCCGGATTTTGCTCCAGGTGGACGGGGTCTTACACCCCTGGGGTACAACCCTTGGTTACTACTCAAAATAAATTTTACACGTTGACTATTCAAGGGTCTGTCTGACCCTCCCATAAAAACAATGTTTATTTTGTTTACGAATAGCAATATGGAAATAAAACATACTATTTATGAAAAAAGATATATTTAGTAATGAAATGACACACAATTACTTGTTATCTAAACAGTTTGGACATACAATTATTGGACAAGTGTTGCAAATTGTAATTTTACAAGAGGAACAAACACTTCGTTTTTCGATAATTTTTATAGGGGCAAATGCTGCAACGCTTTATTTTAGATGCAACATTAGAGACAGCTGGAACAAATCTTTCAGGCAGCGGCAGTTTGAACACCCTTGATGTTATCATACGCATTTGCCGGGGTATCTTTTCATTGTAAATTCGCTGTCGAGCGTATGGTAGGCATAACTTTATGCCAATCCCGCGAAGGTAGTTAGGTCGATTTACTGACTTTCCAGTGACTGCATCATATAGAAGTTTACTATTTATGCCTGTAATATTAACCATTGCGTAAAATAACACCGTCGGCCACCATTGAGTGGCCCTGTCAACTGAGAAGTTGGCACACTTTTGGTCCAAGACGTCAACCCCGACTTTTGTCTCATTGTAAAATGTGATCATCTCCAGCTTATTGTGTTGATCAGGAACTATCTTGTTATCATGATGCATGCTAGAAATGAGAACCACAGCTTTCGATTTCTTAGGAACATATGATGTCATTGTTATTTTAGCTGTGAAGCCAAACAAAGACGATTCTACTTCTCTTGTTTTATGCGGTAAAATTCCTTTGGGATCTCTCTCTCTTATTTGACTTCACAGTCCCCACATATGTTAGTTTTCGGGACCACAGTTCTTCTACTAATTCAATGGACAAGAACCAATTGTCGCCAGTGATATTCCGATTAGAACTTTCAACTGGAAGTATCAAGCGGAGTACAACTTGAGCTGGTAAAAGCTTGTCATTTTTGGTCCTAGGTCGGTCCGATATTTTGCCACAATAAACTTCTGCGTTAACCATGTATTGGGTTTTGGCATCAGTCAACATCACTATCTTCAGACCGTATCTGGCAGGTTTTTTTGGCATATACATGCGAAAACCACATCGCCCTTTGAAAGGTGCTAGCATCTCATCGACTGTAAGAGTTGCTCCAGGAGAATAATTATTTTGACAATGACTTATCCATTCAGAGAAAATATTAGATATAGCCGCTAACTTATCTTTCGCCCTGTGTCTTCTAGTGCTTCATCGAATCTCAAGCAAGATAACAAAAATCTAAAGCGGCAGTGAATCATTGTACAGCGAAAAATGTCACGTCCAGTACCATCTGATGCCCAAAGTGAAAATAAATTTTCATGGTTTGATTTGAATAAGCCCGAAAAATACAGCAATCCTATAAAAGCTCGTCGTTCTCTAATAGTTGTTAGGTTTATAAACGTTGGTCTTCAAATAATGCGAGATAAATGAGTGCGTTTAAAAATTTTGTACTTTAGTTGAACCTCTTCATTCTTGGCATTTGTGTGTAGAACGATAGTCTCAATTATGTGTTCGTCGATGAAGAGATCAAAAACATTCACTAATGATAGCTCTGGGCCTAAAGTGGATGCTGGTCCTTTAGGTTTTCCCATGGATATAGATATAATATTGTGAGCTGGAGTTCGACTTTGGGCTGGAGGTTGTTTGGCCCAATGCATACTACCTAACTAAATCATTTAACGGTTCAAACAGGAAATAATTTAATTCTCGAGTAGAAATAAATTACCTTGAGAGACCAAAAATACCAAAGATGAATTTAGGGGTTTGGGGCAAAAACATGATAGCCTTCATTTGATGACAAAATATGTAAGCAGTGATTTCTGGTTGCATACGACCTGACCTACAAGTTGTTTTTATAGTCAGTCAAGACCTTCAGAATAACTAATATTCATGAATATCTTACGTATCTTCATAGCTAGATTTCAGGATTTTATAGACGTTTAAATAGTGAAAATATCCCACATAAATCAATGAGGGTTATCATGTTTTTGCCCCGACCCACTCAATTATGGCTTCATCCTAGACAACAAACTGAAAATTTATTTCATCGTAGCAATATCAGTTTTAATAATTCCAAACAAATAATTTTGAAGATGTCGAATTAATTACGCCAAAAATAACTTATAAAAATAAATATATTTGAACCCTAACTGAAAGGCGTCGCTTACCTTGTCCGAAGACGGTGGTACAATGAGTAACCATATTTGCAAACACAGACTTATATAATAACAAAATCTGATCACATGCTCAGAGAGAGAAGGAAGGGGGAGAAGGGGGTGAGATAGGAGTTCGGGAAGGGGGTGAGATAGGAGTTCGGGAAGGGCGTGGAATAGACGAGAACGTTCTACCACAACGTGGAAAGAAATAGAAAGGGAGAAGGGGGTACATGGAAAATAAACAACAACCAAAAAAGGTGGAAGTTTGCGTAGCGGCCGTCACATATTTCCGGGCGTGGTCTTCTTTCACTAGCTGGAGGTTGGTTCACATCTGGTTTCAGTAAGTTAGATCATGTGAGTGTGGGAGGGAGTGGTGGCCAGGCGTGAGGAAATAATAGTCCAAATGGGTTGGAGGGTAAGTGTTACACAACTCAATGGTTTAGTTACTTATAACTTGGGACTTGTAACACTAGCTTAATCACATTTTAACTGCTGTTAAATAAATTTGGATGAAACCTTCAGGATTGAAATCATTGATTCAATAGTATTTTAAATCTTCATTCTTTTAAAGAAAATTTAATTTTTGATAATAATTGTTCTCCGCTTTCTTTCTTAATTTTAGGGAATTTATAAAATACAGCCTACAATACAATTTAGATACTATTTAAGATGAAGTGGTCACTAGATTGTGCCGTGAGAACACCAAAGATTAGAAGATCTGCTTTGTACAATTTATTTTATGTAATATGTTGTATCTTAAGGAAAGTGGAATACAAACAACATCAACATATTTACTGTATTACATTAAATAACTGTTTGCCATATACATACCTACTTTGTTTGAATATATATTTTGCATTTATTAAAAATTAAATACTTGATAATTAAAAGTTAAAAATTGCACCGTAATAGGAAAATGGCACCTTCTTTCACGTAAAAGATTAATGGATGTAATCTACTTAAGAGGCTCAACTTTATAAGAAACGAGATCAGAACCGATTTTATCATTAATCAAATCACCTTTTTTGGATGTGCATAGAATATCTAATAATCTTATTGTTATATATATTTGCAAATTATATTAATATGGAATACAATATTAAAACCTGGCACATTCATTAAAAAAAACATTTTACGATATTAACTAGTATACTCATCCTAAAATACAATATAAATACCATTAAAAAAATGCATTTTATTTAACAGAGAAGTGCATGTTGTGATGTTTGTAAACTAGTTCTAAAAAAAAAAAAAAGCAAGATCATATAAAATGTTTTTGTATTTCAAACAAGCTAATTCGATCTTGGTTAAGTATGTGTTAGAGATTTGGTTTTAAATTTTGTTTTGAAACAAAAACTTATTTTCCTACAAATTATCAGGTTTTTTTTGTTAAGTCTTGCAGTATACTATCTACTAAGTGTAACAAAAATTAGATGATTTTAATAGTTCGTTAGTGCTCAAATGAAATGTTTTTAAGAAACATGTTCCCTTGAAATTATTCCTTTTGAAAGAAACTGACCTGAAAGATTTTATATTTTTTGTAATAAAAGGAACAGTCAGGAACTAAACTCCTTTTCAAGTGAAAAGAGTTACACATTTTAATTCTATCTCTTTAAGTTCCATTTTGTAAGGGTCTAAAGTTCAATCAGTTTCAAAGGAGGATGTTGATTTTGATAGACAAACTATTTTTATCAATCAAATCAATGTCAAGGAATAATTAGGAATAGTATAGTAAAAACAAGGACCAATTAAGAATAAAAGAAGAGCAATGACCAAAAAAAGGGAACAATTTCTCGTCTAAATTGTTTTTTAAATAGGAAACAGATTGACTCGATCGTTTGGATGTATTACTTAATGTGTTGTGCAGCCATTTTAAATGGCTCAATACCTTGTTCGAGCTAAATTGTTTACATACAGGGGCGGCTGCTCTGGGTGCTGACTTGAGGGTGGCACCAAACAGAACACCAACATAGGCCAAACGCAACCTAGATGTGAAAAGATTATGCTAGGCTTGGGTATTATTCTCCTATCACGCCTAGTTTACGTAAGGTTTGGAACTGTTAGATTTGGAGAGTATTTTCATATTTTCTTACTATCCACTGATTATATAAGAGGACGCCAAAGAGCAATCCCACTCGGGCGCAAAATTTACCTCTGGCCGTCCCTGGTTATATACTTTATTGATTGTAGGAAACAGCCCCCAATCGACCCATCATTTGTGTGGTGGATAGTTTAACTAACTATTAAATTAAGGTGGAGCTGACCTATCCTTACATATAACAAGTCATCAAACAACCAATGCGGCACTCTAAGAATAGTATTAAGGTAGAGCTGACCTATAATTACATGTAACAAGTCATCAAACAACCAATGCAGCACTCTAAGAATAGTATTAAGGTAGAAGTGACAAGTCCTGCTACTAAGACTGCAAAGACTGTAATCACTGTGTGCAGCTCAACAGGAATAGGGCGATCTTCTTTCTCATGAGTAATTTCAGGCCACGTATCTTGCCGAAGTTTGTTCATGATTCCACCGCTGTGCAGTTGTAGAATTCTATAAAATAACATATTATTATATATTTACACCAGATCCACTTTTAATTTTAAAACAAACCGCACAAAATCATCACATTAACTTTCTGATACCTGTTCATTATACAAGGTATGTTTTAATTGGTGTCAAATATTGTAGGGCCATCGACCAAATACTAAGAAAATTTCATATTTACCTGGGTTTAAAAACTATTAGTTTCTGAGCGAGGAGGAGTCTCATGTTCAATTAAGAAGCAATTAAATTAATTAAGACAAAACTTTATCAGAAACAAACAAAAACATAAAAATACAACGTTTTGTTACAAAAATTGTTTAAAATGGTGTATTCTGCCTAGATGCATTCTCTGAGCCAGCGTTCCATGCTATGTTGTACTCTGTTGGGTACAGGGGCCCACACAGAAATTCTTCTTAGGGGTGGAGTCCAAAGTAAATAAGTTACAGGTCAATAATCAATTCAATTCATTACTCGTACAAGAATCATTCTTTGAACAAATTACTAATTACTTATTGAGGCTATATTTACACAGACTGTATTGAGATATTGGGTTATTTTCAACCACTGCTATAATGGGATTTAACATTGATAAATCATTGATTATTATTTAATATTTTATTCATAGGCTACTTCATGTTCACCAGGGGAGGGTCCAAACCCGTTAGACCCCTCTCGTGTGTGCACCCCTGGTTGAGTATACTTGGGGTGTTATGTATTTGCTCACATCTATTTAAGGTACACTCTTTTAAAACATCAACATCAGGCACAGGAGCAGCGTAAACAATGGGATTTAAATGTCCCCAGAGATAAACTCCCATTGGGTTCAAATCTGGTGATTATGCAGGCCATTCAATAGATTTCCCACGACCAATCCATTTTTGAAGAAAACCTTTAATAACTATAAAACTAAAAACTTCTAGAACCATGCTTATTTGAACTTTTCTTAATGTTTAGTCAAGGAGAATACGCCCGGCCCCTAAAATATTTGACACCAATTAAAAACTGTCTATTAATAAAATATATAATGTTGGTAGGCCTAATTGATTATTAGAAGGACCAATAAAATATTTTCAAATTAGTTTCAATTCTTTTTTTTTCAAACCTTAGACACCCTCATCTACCCCCAAACTTTACATAACACCCCATTTAAGCCATATAAATAGATACTTCTGTTCCTCCAACCTTATATGCTATTTCTCTTCTTTCTCAAACTTCACTTAATAGAATTACCCCTACACTCCACTGTACGCATTCCACTCTTTATTGTTATTAAATTCACTCCATTTCTTTACTCTTAAATACCTTGCAGATTATATTTTCTTTTAAATCAGGCGTTTCAATTAATTGTTAAACCATACTTCCCCCTGCACGTGCTGTCTTGCGCTATTTTTTAATCATACGTCCTCTTCCACTCGCTGTTTCACGCTATTTTAAACACACTTACCCCTGCACTTGCTGTCTTACGCTATTTTTTAATCATATGCCCTCTTGCACTCGCTGTCTCACGCTATTTTAATCACACCGCCGCACATGCTGTCTCACGCTATTTTAATCATACTTCTACCTAAACAAGCTATCACACGCTATTTTAAACATACTTCTACCTGCACATGCTGTCCCACGCTATTTTTACTTTCTCGCTACCTGTTAGGTAGAGAAATTATTGTGATCATCAAAAAATTTGGAATCGAGATGTTTGTGAATGTCGACGTTTCATGACACCCCGAATCCGAAAAAAGTGGTTTTTGGATTGCCGTCTGTCTGTGTGTCTGTTTAACCCTAAAATTAAGTATACAAAGGGCAAAAAGAAAAAAAAAATATTTTCTTAAAATCGGTTCTAACAATTTTGATTAGATTTCATTTCTAAGTATTTATCAATATTATAATCAAAATGGCTACTCTCAATTTTTCGTCAATATGACTACAAGGGTTCTGGTTTGATGCGTAAATGCCCATTTTTTTAATTATATCTCCGTGACTATTTGAGATATGATATTACTTATCAATGCAAATATGCAGGTATATTTATAATAAACATCTTTTATTTGAAATATATTTTTATAAAACAAAACTTTTTCAAGCTATACGAAAATAGAATTAAATCTTTTTTTGACTTTTCGAACACTAAAGGTCAAGTATTGCGATCGTAAAAAAAAACTCTAGCCCGAGATGTTCATGGATGTCGACGTTTAATTACCCTCCGAACCCTAAAAAGTGGTTTTTACAATGCCATCTCTCTGTGTGTATGTTTAACCCTAATATTAAGAGTAGTTTAATAAAGAGCGAAAAGAGAAAAAATCTATTTTCTCAAAATCGGCTAAGACGATTTTGATTAAAACTTGTATCTAGGGGTTGATTAAGATTTTAAATAGAATGGCTATTTTAATTTTCCCATAAAAATGAATTTTAGGGCAATTTACAGTGGTGGAAATTTCCATATCTCCACAAATATTTGAGATAATAAATAACTTAGCATTGCAAAATTGTAGTACTATTAAAAATAAAAAAACTTTTATTTGAAATATATGTTTATAAAAATAATAGTTTCTGAAATATTGGCAAATATATTAACACAATTTTGTGGGCTCTAGTTGTAAAGAGATACTTAAGTTTTAACACAATAATTCTCTAATGCCATAAAGTAAGTAAATATTAGTAAATCTCTCAAAAAGCTGATGTTCTTTTACCTTTAACCTCTTAGAGGAAATGTTTGTGCAGCAATTATCTTTCTCTATTATTTTATACTCAATAGTCAACATTTACCTTTTTTATTGCTCTAAATTTATAAATAAGGAATTTAATAGCATAACCATAAGATGTGTAACCCCTAATAAAATGTCGAAAATTTTAACATGAAGTCTAATTTTTAATACAAAGTGTTGACCCTTGGGGACCCAATATCGATATTTATTATTGGTCCAAATATATAAATGAGGACTTTAACTCTCTAAAATAAAATTATAAAATTTAAAACCGAGAGTCAAAAATGTTTTACGTAAGTATAGAACAATTTTTGCTTGGGTTCGCAAGTGTATATTATTTCGTTTCAATTATATTACAAGTTTTGATTAAATATATCCATTTTTAATTAATAGAGCGAGAAAGTCCGCGTGGAGTTCCGTACCATTTATTAATCATACTTCCCTCTGCACTTGCTGTCTCACACTATTTTTTAATCATACTTCCCTTTGCACTTGCTGTCTCTACGCTAATTTTTAATCATACTTCCACCTGCACTCATTGTCTCACTCCGAAAACAGTTGTCTGTGTTTATCAGACGCATCACTGTTCAGTCCCTCTTCGTTCCTTCAACTACTATCAATCATCTGTTGGAAAATAAGTGTGAGACTTCCTTTTATCACTTAGTCCGGCCACTGTGGACCACTGGATGGCATAAGGAAAATTCTTCCTAAACTCACACCGTAGCTGATTGTACCTGTTGGATTTATTTAAAATAGTTAACACGATCATTCTTTGCACAACATCTATCCCCTTTGTGTAATAACTACACTCCTACGCACTTTGTACATTTGATACTTCTTTAGTTTTAACGTGGACCTTTAGCAATAAGACGCTCCAATTCGCCTCATCTCCACCTTCAACCGGGGTAGGAACGTTAGCGCTCCAACTTACCACTGAATACTTATTTGTTCTCATAAGCGGCGTCGAGACTATCGAGACAAACCACATTGAAAGTATGTGTAAGATTATGAAAGATTTTTAAATGGAAAGGTGTGGAAGGCTTAGTTAAGAACTGGACTACGCAGATGGTCCGCTTCAAGTCTGGGAAAGGAATTACGGTAGGATATAAAACGAGATACGAAAATGTCGGCGCAACTTTATAACGAGAAGGAACGGATATGAGTTGGAGTGTATTGAAACTCACGTCAAAACCCTGAGCTTGATTAACACTTTCACCGAAAAACTAGCGAAGAACAGAAACGTAGTCACGTGACGAGCTCTAAACCAATCACAAGATTTCCGCCTTATCAGTGCGAGCTGTTCCGCTCAAGTTCAACTCATCTCTTAGAGCTCATCACGTGACTAAGTTTCTGTTCTTCGCTAGTTTTTCGGTGAACGTGTGAATCCACAATCAAAGGTGCGTCTAGCTCTAGACTATCGAGCCAAGCTTCGAGCTGAGCTCTCTCTCTCTCCATGTGGACAATTTTTCCTGCGGGTCAAATCTTGAACATTCCTGCAAGCCATATTTTGCCTCAGAAAGATATCTACTACGGTGTATGACACATGCAATAGAGAGTGAAAAATTAAAATTATCTGCTGTGATGTAAATTTATTTACACTTAATAACAAATAAAAAGAGACAGGACAGAAGTGAACCTGGGCTGTAGAACGTCCGTCGCTTGTTTGTTCGAAATGCTCGCAGCTACCCATCGAATGTCGGTGTTTCGACGAAACATAAAACGATATTACATGTTTTGATTCAAAGCTCATAGGCCGGATTGTGAGCCAAATCTCGAACCATGCACGTGCACATTAAAAGTTTTGTTTATTTCTGATTAAAACACGGTCACCAGAGTAGCGGGAGAGTTTTCATGTGGGTTCTCTTGTCAACCTGACTTAAGTTTCATCTTGTTCTTGTTCTTATGTGTCTCAGTATGGATTGGACAGAAGTGCATAGAATTAATAAGCATATACGAAAATAAGGAAATTCTTGAAATCTAATATTGCGAAGCAAACTATTTCGGCTGTATTAGTATTCCGCTTTCCATGTGTACAATTGAATTTGCCACCATCGTTTGTCCTGTATTTTTTATTTGCTGCTAAGTATAAATCAGTGGCGTACCTAGACTATTTGACATCTGGGGCAGGTCTTTCTCTTTTCACCACCCAAAAATACGGCAACTTTTATATTTTAACTTATATCAAATAAAAGTTAATGTTTCATCTACATTTTTAAACAGTACAACTTTCACAAACAAGTTAAAAAGAAGCAAAAATGAAGGTAATTGAAAATTCAAAGACACCAATAATACTGCATATTATTATTTTTTAATAAAAAGCATGAAATCCAGTCTCAACACTTTGCCTACTCATCAACGATTCACAGTATGCTTCCGAGAGTTAATTTGTGCAAAAGATTGATAACATCGTCAAAATTCACCTTTCTTGCATATTCATGTTCAATTGAAAGTAAAGCCAGATATGTCATTACTGTTTGGCTCATTGTGGAGCGTAGCTAGTTCTTTATCAATTTCAATTTGGAAAAACTTCTTTCACATGAAGAAAGCTACATACAAACAGTCAGAAAGAATCTTAAACACAGTGACAAGTTTGGCAGAGATTCACAAAAATCCAATTTCACAATAAACTCCCAAAACTGCAATATTCTCCATTTATTTATCTCTCCGACGCTGATTTTGGCAGCCTACAAATTCCTCCACAGTCATCAAATTCCTATACCAATATTTTCATCAGAGAATTAATTGAAAATCTGAGTCAGACTTGGAATATACTTCCGAAGCTGTACTTCTGTTGCAACACCAAAATGTTTGACTGAAACAGCGAATATGAATATAATTTTATCCATTGCCACATAACGAATCTCCCATTGTTGACTAAAGCGATCAAGACATTCAAGCCTTGCCAATTTTAATACTTCTGGCAATATGAAACCAACATCATTTGCTATCTTTCCTGGAATCCTTCTTCGAAGATTTACTCTCCCTCTTTTCTACATAGAAATTTCAATTTCTTCAAAACTTATTAGTTGCATAATGAATGACCCTTTAATAATTTAATTTCAATTATTTTTAAGTAACAATTTTAGAGCTTCACTACTGTAAAATGACAAAAACATATTTTTTGACATCGCCTTGACTCCTGGATGTCTCTTATAATTTATTTGGAACATATCCTACTTACAGTGGCGGCTCATCCACAAGAGTTGCAGAAATGCGGCAACCCCAACCATTATACATACATTTTACTATAGTTTTGTACAGTCAAATACAGCAAAATCCATAAGATTAAATATTAAT
Organism: Timema genevievae; assembly: GCA_902155825.1. NCBI lineage: Eukaryota > Metazoa > Arthropoda > Insecta > Phasmatodea > Timematidae > Timema > Timema genevievae. Next base: position 12,622 of record CABFWO010002647.1, read on the forward strand.
CATATTTCAGATTTTGTAATTTTCACGGACAGTAATGGTGCCGTTATGAATTTATGGTTTTCTTTAGGCTCTGTGAAAGGCGCTGCAACGCACTCTGAACCCCTTGTTTATTGATGGAGTGTAGAAGGAGTAGAGGGGGAGTAGGATAGGGTTAATGCATTAGTGGTAACGTAAGAGTGTAGTTGTAAGTGTTGAAGATTCTCTCGACAGTCACAGTCTAACTTTGACTTGAATTGTGTGATTAATATTTTTGTTTTAGTTGAATTCTGTATTTTTGCGTGTGTAAATACTTATCTAATGAGAGCCACCTCATAATCCCTTCCCCTGGTCTCTCCCAGGGCCTCGGGTATTCAAAATAGTGAGCCGCCAACAGCCACGTGTCAATAAATCAAATTGAAAGTTTCTCAAAACTGGATAGTTAAAATTCTTGCTTTTTTTGCCTTCATGGAATGAAATCCAAAGCAAAGCAATGGAGTCTAAAATCTAGAAATGCATTCAAAATAAAAGAGCCAGGCCATCGAAAATAAAGAACAGTTAAGTTAAGTCCAAAATCCAGAAATTTGACTAGTCAATAATGCCGGAAACTCTTAGCAAAAAAATTAGTGAAGCAAACACCGTAAACAGGCTCGTCACACTAGGAAATTGCCCAGGGGCGCACAATCTTGGGAAGCACCGGCCAAAAACGAGCAAGGAATCTCTGACGATGTGGTGCACTAAAAAATCAGAGTCTGTGAATATGCGCCCCCCTGCTTGGGACACGGTGGGTCAATAGTGGTGGATAATGGAAATACTCTCTTGAGGAGGCTTAAGGGAGTAATCCCTCCCTAACCAAAACTGGAACGATTAATACTCTAGGGTGAGGTGTGTGGGAAAGAAAGGGAAAGGATAAGAGAATCATATACTTAAAGCTATCTCTTGTTGCGCATATGAGTGGTCAGGGTAGGTACCAAACTATCCATCAAGTTACAACATTTTGTGAGTTCATTGGTATTTTCACATTTTAAACTAAATTTGTTTAAGGACGAATACATTTTATTCACTCAAGGCAAATGTAAATATAAAATTTTTGGCCAAAGGATCTATATCGATGTAATGCTCAAGTGAGTGATCAAGACAATCACACTTAATTACATAAAATAACACGCTATATTTAAGAAATGGGATCTTATTATACATAAATAACATTCATTGACTGCAAAAGTAATATACTAAACAACCAAACCAGATCTAGAAGTACGCTCGAAAATAAATCTGTCACCCTTGTTGTTCAAGTTGAACACATCACAATTCACAACATCTGAACACAAACACAGAAAGAACACTACTGCTACAAACTGGTTAATTGTTGACAAATTGACGTCACGATGATCTCCTTTTAATGTATGATTTCACTTCCAATTCTTTCTCTCTCACACGCGTGGGCAGTGAGAAGAAAGCTCTCCACGCATGCTTACATGATATACCCTTACAAAACTACCCCAAATTTTATGGCAGAAGACACCTTACTAGTACACTTTCTCCTGTTATCCATACTCACAAAGCAACTAGCAGTTTTAATCCGGGATATTTTTCTTAATTTAGTGAATTTTTATTTGAGTTTGGTAACTACTAACTAGTATTTCAACTCTCCTGATGGCACCCCCTCTTGGCTGTCACCTGGGGGATCCCCCCTTAATATACCACTGGTGTAGATAAATATATGCAGCGGCAGCTAATTTTAATATTTAACTGTCTATTGCGTAAATTTATGTCATCAACAGAAGTTTATAACTTTCTGAGCTAAAATATGGCTTGCAGGAATTTCGGCTCACCATAAGAATTGTCCGCACGTAGAGACAGAGATCAGCTTGAGGTTCAGCACAATAGTCTGAAGGCTGATTTAGGGTTTTTACGTGAGTTTCAGCACACTACAACTCATATACGTTCCTTATCGTTATAGTGTTGTGCCGATCTTTTTGCACCTCATTTTATCCCCTATCATAATTCTCTTCCCAGACTTGAAGTGGATCATCTACGTAGTCTAGTTCTTAGGCCCTTCACATACCTTTCCATTTATACATATTTCCCAAAGTCACACACATTTTCACCCATCTTACAATTCTTACCATTGCCCAACTCTTACGATACTCCACATCATCTTCTGTTTGTTGAAATATTCATTTTGACCAACATGGAACTATCTTGCACCTTCACAAACATATTCACCTCTCATACACTATAAGAGTGTACGTGGTTTGTAAAATCCCTTTTCCCTCAAACATCACACTATATCCTCCATTCTTACACTTCACTTCACCCACCTCATCTCATATTACTTCTGCCTCAAGTACCATGCTATATCGACCAATCCTATACCCAACTACACAAACCTCACCATATCCTCCGATTTCATATTACACCACCTATACCTCACCGATTAAACCTCATTCCCCAATCCTACACCCCATTCCAAACACCAAATCTCTTATTCATAAACCCCTCTGTATATCCTCTAATACTACATTTCACACAACATAAAACACCTCACCCCATACATCTTCTTCCCCAATCTTAAATTGACCATTCTTCCCATGCTTACACCCCAACTCTTATCCCACTAGAAGACACTCTTCTACCTATTTATACACCTTTGCTCACTTGTAGTTAAAGAGCCGGATGTAAGGGCTGCCTCTGCGGCTAGTGAAGCTCATCTGGTTCCTGAAGAACACCTTTGGGAGCATGGCAATGGAGCAGTTGAGTTCAAGGATATACTCATTCACCAGCTCGTACAGAGAGAGGAAGGCGACACGTGGCTCACCACACACCTGCTGCAGACCTTCCAGGCTGCTCTCAGGATAGTGACGGAGGTCTTGGTTCATGACATGAGTGAACACCTGTTGTTCCAGCCCACCTTGGGCTTTCTATAGAAGATATATCAAATATACACAAGAACCGTCACATTAGAGTACAAGTTTATAAAAATAAACATAGTTTCTTTAATACTGTATTACAATTCACACAGAGAGCCACCAAAAGTCTGAATAAATGTTTTTGACAATGTAAGAACTCTGAGCTAAATTCGGGGGTACTTCTAATATTATAAATATATTTAAGACAAAATGAAGGTAATTCTAATAAGAAAAAAGGAATAAATAATTATCTAATCCCGGGGAAACTTCTGGTTATAATATAACCACATATTATGTGGACCACATATTATGTGGACAAACTTCGGGATGCGTTGGGCTAAGGGAGTGAGTGAAGGACGCTGTAATACCCCCCAAAAAACAAACTTACCTGTTGTCATCCACTGTTATTCCTGCTCAGCAGGGGCCAATGATATGTCTTGGTTAGCCCTATTTCATAATACATCAGACAAATAAAAATATACCCTAGATAGGACACAATCAACATTTTAATAATCAGCCTATTGAGGATATGCTGCCGTTAAGAAGAAAGAAAAAATATGTCTAATAATATGCATTGTAAGTGTAAAACAATAAAGATGGTTTATTTATTCACATTTGTCATTTTATATAAATATATAGATGTTGTGTTTGATACCCTACCTATAAGGCCAGCTAAACTAAATTTACAACATTAAAATACTTTACGCCTTGTTTAGCAATTACACTGACTCAGTGAGATAGCACCCAAATGTTCCTTAACCTATAAGATATACAAATTTAAAAACAACATAAACATGAAAAATATAGTAGGTAATCTCAATGTTACAAATCAAGAAACAAAAATACCAACGAAATATGATAGAAGTTCAGCGTAGTCTTTCATTAGTCACACACGAGTAAAAATTTTTGTTTCCCCGTAGCCTTAATGAGGAAACAATGATTAATACAAAAGAAGAAAAATTCTGAGTTAGCTGATAGGATAATTGAAGGGGGAGAACTTGTAGGCAGCCTGAGTATGATCTAAATTTAAGTAGTCCCTACTATTGTGATGGTAGTCCCAAGAAGGAACGTGCTCACCTATGGTGTCTTCTTCCTGCCCCTGAGTGAAAGTAAGTTATAAAACGTGTTGCCCATATCTACCTTTGGGGTGCACAGTGCAAGACAGTTTCCTGGCCCTATTAGGTTGCCCTTCTAGTTAATATTTGGCACTTTCATCCCTACATTTCACAAAAGACTTCGCAAGATTATTTACAACCACCTGCAGTGGAACATCCGCACTCTCCAATCCGCCTTATTTTAAAAAAACGCAAAAGGTGACAAGCTGCCCTCGTAGAAGGCAAAAGTAATAAATAGGCCTAGCCAAAAAACATTGTCTTAGTTTTCCTATAGAAATTGTTTAAAACCCTTTCCTAGGCGGACATACAATAAAAAACACTACAAATCACAAATATCTTAAAATTAATCCTGGCGGGAAGTCAACTTAAGTCCTGCTCTTTTTCCTTCCTTCGGGGCCCAAACGCTTCCTGCCAGCGGATCGGAGAACTAACATTTTTATTTAATTTTCAATAACTGTATAAATAATATTATAAGAAGATTAATATACTCCAAGACAAATGAAAATCATGACTGCAAACCGTTAAGAACATAAACAGAGAAAATAATAAACCCCGAATCTGTTTACGTATGTGCTCTGGCAGGGAAACCACTTTAAGCGACAATTGTGAATCAAGGTATGTATACATACAACTTGTTATATCTGTAGCCATACACTTTAGTTGCTTTAGATATACATAAAAAAGTTTAAGAACATAAACTAACAAATTTAAAGGGGAGTTAAGTTAAAAATAAACCTAGGGAATTATTTTATATTATATTAAAACAGATTAATTTTCTCCAGGAATTAAAATCTTTGCCATCAGGGGATTACAAAATGATCTTTAATATTTTCTACCATCGGTATTCAAACAATCTGATTTTCCATTGTATGTCACTATTCAAATTGGCCTACCATGCCCAATGATTGATATTACTAAGAAACAAATGATTTTGTGTTACATAAGAGAAAAAACTCAAATATGTGTTTTAATTTATGGTAGTAGGTAAGTTGACATAACAATCTACGAAAAATTACAAATTTTCATTACTTTCCCAAGACAAATATTTTATTTCAGCTATATAAAGTGTTGATTTTTAATTATTTTTTTCTCATCTACATTGTCCATCCTATATTAGTGTAACTAATTCTACCTTTTATACAATCAATGAGAAAGCACGTAGTGTCTTGGAGACAACATAAGTGCAAGATCATATCCAGGCTGGTTTCCAAACAAAGAAGTCTTTGAACATAATGGTTCATTTAACTTCTATTATATTCAAGTACAGTGAAGTTTCAATAGTTCAAGTTAAATGGGACCAGGCACATAGTGAACTATCAAAAACTCTTAACTACACTGTGTAACCATAAAACAAATTAAAATAATTGTGTGCTTTTAAATATTTCATTCTTGAATTTTATTTCTTGGATTTCAGTCTAAACGGAATATTCACATCCAGGAAGTTGTTTTATTTATTCGGAATGTCAAGCTTTCCACATAATTTCCTTTCGAGTCGTCCTCAGTACTCAGATCAGCGCTATGTCAAACGATGTGTTCTGGGCACATTACTACTTCAAACTATAAGGAGCCTTGAACTATCAACTTTATTGTAAATGGAGTATTTAATTTGATAATTTCAATAGGACTGCACAGGGTTTTAATTTACCTACAAAGAATTACCTGTATGTGCACATTTCAATATGGCTTTGTTCTTTTAACATCCCACATAGTACATATAGGTAGTAAAGGAGTTGACAGATTCAGTGGTGCGCTCAGAATTCTTTTGGGTGGAGTGAGGGGGTAAACAATCAAGGGTGTGTCCATAGTTAAATTTTGGAGTAGGGGGAGGGGTAGGAGGCACAGCTCCATAACCGCTGGAGGTGAAGACAATGACTATTAAAAGTCAGTAAATTCCCTTTCAATTATTTTTCTGGTGACTAAGGGCAGTGATTGTAATAATGTAAGTGACCTTATCTTAGATACAATGTATCAAAGCTATTTTTCCAGTACTTTGCCTAATTTTTAACTTTTGTGGTGGTTTTAACATGTTTAATGGTAGGCTTACCATCGTATTTTCCCCACAAACTGGGACACTTCTAGTGTTTAATTCGAAGAGAAAAATCAGTGATGGGGGTTATATTTATGCAGGGGGGATGGATAGATAGAAAAATAAATAGTTTTGCCCTCCAACCCAAAGGTTGGTCCAAGGCTCCTTTCCAGGAAAATGTCGCAAGATAAAATTGATCGCCCTAAAAGCTATTCGGAGGGCCTTTCCTTTGAAAATTTTAAGAATGGTAACGACACAAAGATAAATAGTAACAGTACAATAAATAGATATATTAATAAAAATGAAACGGCTCAAGCTAATTAAATCATGGTTGTTACTCTAACCGAGTGTAGTAATACATGGAGAAGAGTGAGGACACAAAGAAAACAAGAACCTCAATGATAACAAGCATATAAAAGAGAGCAAGGATGTCAGGGATAGCAAAGAAATCAGAGAGAACAAGGAAATCGAAGAGATTAAGGAAATGAATAAAAACAACATTAATGAAGATAGCTGGAGATTAAGGACGTTAAGAAGTTGAATATCAAAAAAGAAAATGCCATCAATTTATTTGCCTTAGGACATCAAGGATACAAGGATATACTTTTTAGTTGTTTCATGCCATCGAGGAAAGCAACTATATTTGGGAAAGTAAGAGTATCAAGGAGTGAAATAAAATAAAAGAGAGTAGGGACATTAAGGAAAGCAATGCCATACAAGAATAAAGTAAATTAATGAGAGCAAGGACATCATTGATAATAAGGTCATAAAGGAAATAAATTAAATCAAAGAGATAGATGAAATCAAGGATAAACAAGAAATCAAGAAGAGCAAGGATATTAAGAAGACAAATTAAAGCAAGGAGAAAGGAAATAGAGGATGGAAAGGAAATCATCGAGAAATAGGAAATCAAGGCAATCAAGGCGAGTAAGTAAATCCAGAAGAGGAAAGAAACAGAGAAGAAATAAAATCAAGGATGGAAAGGAAATCAACAGGAGTAAGGGCATTTAAAAAACAAGGACATTATGGAAAGTAAGGCCATTTAGGAAAGCAAGATAGTTTAGGAAATCAGGGGCATTTATGAAAGCAAGGACATTAAAGAAAGAAAGGCTATTTAAGAAAGCAAGATCATTTAGAAAAGTAGGGGCGTTTAGGAAAGCAAGAGCATTAAAGAAAGAAAGGCCATTTAGGAAAGCAAGATTATTTATGAAATCAGGGATATTTAGGAGACATCAAGAGGGAAATGAGAAATAGAAAGGAAATAACATCAATGATAGCAATACAGTCGAACTTGATTATAATGGCCTCGACTATTCCGTCAACTCAGGCGTAGCGTCGTTTTTTAAGCAATCCGGTCAAACTGTCATCTATTAACGTTATAAAAACCCCTGTTTTAGTGCCACTACCACTTGATTGTAGCTTCAAAAACTTCTTATATATTTATCTTTAAATATTATTAAAATGTACGTATATGTAAAAAAAAAACCCTGAAAAGATGGCCAATTCTTACAGAGGTCTATTTTATAGCAAGCTGGAAGTGTACTGGTCATACTGTGCACTGGTATAATAATAGAGTCAATGGCAAAACAAAGTCAGGGAAAGGGTGGTGGAAATCGTGGGCGCTTCAAGGTTAAAATGAAGAGAGGACTAACTTGTTACTGAGTTGGCTGGAACTGTCTCGTGTGCACGTCTAACCTCAAAGCTAAGGGTTTTTTCCGTGTTTTATAAGTTTAACGTTAGTTTTGGTAGTCATTGTGTAGTCATTTGGTAGTCATTACATGTAGTTCTACGTTTTTTACAAGCATGGCAAGTTGTAGTACAAAAAGGAAAATTCTGTCTATTCAAGAGAAAGTACGTGCCATTAGATTATTTGAAAGTGGACGAAAAAAGGTTTATGTATGCAGTGTGTTTGGATGAATGAATTCTACTGCAAATGTCCTTCCTTACAATATATTAAATGGGTTCTTTTGGTACCTCATTTATAACGTCAAAATTTGTTTGGCCCCTTCGATGATGCTAAAACCAAATTCGACTGTAACATCAAAAAGAGCATTGGCATCAATAAATAGCATGCACATCAAGAAAGAAAAGGAAAGTAAGAATATAATTTGGTTTTAAGAAGCTGATGAGAGCAAAAACACGATGTACCCCAAAAATAGCATGGGAAGTAATTACTCTAACTATGTAAATCAATTTTTCTTATTACCGAGAGTATATTGAACTGGGCCGAGTTCTTCAAAACTGTGAACTGGTAAGAGCCATCAGCCAGGATTCCTTCCATGGAGTTGAAGGGAAGAATTACCTTCCTCACAGCAAGAGACGATGTGATCTTACCAGAGTAGAGGGCCATCAGGAGCCAGCCAGTGATGTAGATTGTCAGGAGCAGTACTCGTAGTGAACAGCTGCTAGGAGTCATCGGCTGGGCTATTACACAAATTGAGCGGTTCTACGAGAACAAGCTACTGAATCAGATATTTCTAACCATTTACTCGTATTTTTCAAACAATAAATAAAACAAAGTAAGTATGAAAAATAATTCAATGTCTAATTGGAATCAAACACACTACACTTATTTTTAAATTATTTGTCTCTGCCCGTCCCTTCTACCCACTGCCTATATGTCAATATGTCATGATGGCCTATCAACAGGCGGGAGTTGTCGGGTGGGAGAATTTAAAATAGTCAAACTCGTTGTGTGGATGGATTTATTGTAGACTAAAGTACATAATGTGGTGCTTCGTTCTGGACAAGACCTACTTAAGTAATACCTCAATTGAGTCGTGCATCTAGTGCAGAACTCTTTTATGCCATTATCAAAGGGTGTGCATCCTTGGTTCGTATCTTGACTGTGTTTGTATACGGCATGATAGCCCTGTATTCACAAGCGTCAGTTTATATTTCAGCTCTAGATTGAAATTTTTAAGAGTATTGTGTTCGGGTGCCAGATAGTGTCAAGTTCCCCCTACCAAAGATTAGACTGGCTTTGATTTAAATGGAAATCAAAGATCACAAATTGATTATTAGGATTAATTTACTGTGCACTTTGGTTAGTTATGAGATAATGATTATAAAATATAGTATAAGTTGAGTTGGAGTGACTTGTTCATCTTCAAATCTTTGATTGCGTGAGTGTTTAAAACACGTCCACTCTGTTTGAAGGTGTTATCACGAGTGTGTAACATATGTCCACTCTGTTTGAAGGTGTTATCACGAGTTTTTAACACACGTCCACTCTGTTGGTGTTTTAGCAAGTGTGTAACACACGTCCACTCTGCTGGTGTTATCACGAGTGTGTAACATATGTCCACTCTGTTTGAAGGTGTTATCACGAGTGTGTAACACATGTCCACTCTGTTTGAAGGTGTTATCACGAGTGTGTAACATATGTCCACTCTGTTTGAAGGTGTTATCACGAGT
>CABFWO010002647.1:24046-85683 GCA_902155825.1 Timema genevievae
AAGTTTCATAAGGGTTTACTGGTATAATACATATTATGTATTAAAATAAAAATATTGATTAAAGGTGCGAAGTAGAAGATAAGTTTGAGATATGTGAATTAATGTCTAAGTCGAAGGTAAAGTTTTGACTGTATTCACATAACACTAATTTTAGCTTTTAAATTACCTAGTAGATGCAGCTAGGTAAAGATAAAGCATGAAAAAAAAGCGCACCATATTATTTTATGCTGACATATCTTAATTTATCTATGCTTACGTTAGGTCTCATTAAATTACCAACCTGTGTTAAAATACTCTTCAGTACCTGTTATAAAAAGGTTAATGTGTTGAAACATTTTAACTTTTTAAGGGTACAAGGGTAAAAGAGGGAAAGTCACATCACACATCTTTTACAAGACAACAACTTTTGTATCTCAAACCCATAAGGACCTTAGCGAATACTTCTTTAATTAATTTTAAAATGACAGAGACCTCTTTTAAGCATACTCTAAAGAGCATTAGAAATATTTCATGACCGTATAACAGATGGCAGGACTAACTCAATTTTAGCTAAAATAAGACTATTTCCCATTTTACTCTGTATCACCCGCCTCGGTGGCGTAGTTAGCTAACGCGCTAGTTTCTTGTTGAGCTAGACTGCCGAGGATGGGGAGATCGAGGTTCGAATTTCAGTCGGATGAACTGGGGATAATTTTCCTATATTGTTCTCCACTCTTCCTCCACGTAAATGTGGGTTCACTTCCTCTAAATTCAACCTTCCCAATTCCCGATCCATTAGTGTAGTTAGTACTTAATCGTATAATCCGAACGGGTAGTAAGACGTTGCGCTAAATAAAAAAATAACTAATCTGTACCCTTTATATATAGTTCCGTGAGGATTTTAATATTCAGTTAGAAATAGTGGGGCTTGAGCAATTCATAAGATGGTGGGAATGGTTCATTCTACAGATCTCAAGCTCAGGGGCTGGAGTAAAAAAAAATTGTTTCTAATAACTTACACACAATTGCTTTAAAAAAACCTCTAATTTCGCCCCTGTAGAAAGCTTGACGTCAGCCCCCACCCCCTTCTATGCCTGGACTTGGACCCAAGTCATATATGATGACGTAATCCTCTTTACACATCCATTCCCCTCAGCCCCAGCCCTCTTAGACCTACCTTGAAACCTGTACCTGCGCAAGGATGGTCTTGGAGGACAAAATGTGTTCAATAAAATCTTTCTAATCAATTTGAGTGTGATAGCTTGCAGAAAAAACTGCAAATGTCCACTAGTACTCTCTCTTTCAAATATTTAGAAGATGCGAATTTTGGGTGGAAGGAGGGATAGAAGGAGAACTGACTGTCAAATTTGACATTTAAAGCTTCGCACGTCACTATCGATAATGTTATTGCTTCCTTTCTTTAAAGTTCTCATTCCCTTGATAAGCGTGCACAGGTGTGGCTGATGGGGGTGTCAGTTGGAAGAATAAGGGGCTTGGATCACGTCCCACACCCCCGAAAATATGTTCGAATTTCTTTTTAATATCAATAACACTCATCGAAAAACAATAAAGCATTAATGTTTTATTTTACTTGATTTTTCTTTAGAAAACAAACAAAATATTTTTGTCTCCTTGAAAGAGAAATTAATTGAGGCTATTTTTTTGATAATGACTGATGATAAAAGCCTCGATAACTTTTGGTCTTACTTAGAATCCTGTCAGGTTCAAATTTTTATATATATATTTACGACTGTTTGAAATATTCTCATAAATTTGAAATTTGTAAATAGAGTTGTTATTAATATGGACTATATAATGTTATTTGGTGAGTAGGTTTCATGAGAACTAATGTATTTATTAAATGTATTTAATTTCTCAAGTAAATTTACTAATGTTAAGGAATATATTAACTTTGATATGATCTTTTACATTAACCTTTATACATATATTTAATCTTTAATATTTTCTCATAGTACGCCTATCGTAATGGTTTTATTTAGACCCTCAAATATCGTTTATCTTCTGATATATATATATATATATAATATATTTATATTTTTTATATTATTTATTATGAATAAATATCCAAAATCTATTTCTTGGTTTTTCCTTGATGTTATAGTAATTTGAGTTCAAGTTTAAAGAGTACCCTTAAGATACTTATTTATTTGCTTGTTTAATTATTCATTTATCTACTTTGGAATTTAGCCTACTTATTTATTTTTGAGATACTATTAAATTTATGAAATGAGGGCATGAGGACGACCTTTTGATAACTATTTCCGCAACAAGGTGAGCTGCGTGCGCTGAGTAACAGTTGTATGTTCCCAGACTATTGGGACAAGTTTCACTCAAACGACTTACTCTGGCTGTGTGTTTTTTTTTCTTCTATTTGAGCCTTCTGTTTGATTGGATAGTTAAGGAGGTTTCAAAAGTTTAGGCGCACAGAGCCGGGTTAGCAAAGCTGTCAAGCATGCGTTTACAACAAGTTGCATAGAAGTTAGGCACGCGGCACTACACATGTAACAATGGCAATCACTTTCTGTGATGTAGGACCGTTAATGATGACCCTCAGAACGTATTCGCGTTTCTAAATGGACCGGTGTGTTGTTTACTATTAATTATTGTGGTATATTCTGCTGCCGTGCTCCAAGATGTCAAGGTATGTAGTGCCGTGCGCCTAGCTCCAATGCAACCTGTTGTACTCGCATGCTTGAACAGCTTTGCTCTTCCGGTGCTGTACGCTGAAACTTTGAACACAATTTAATGACTATCAGTATAGTTTTCGGGATGTAAGCATACAGGGATTTTGTATTTATTACTTTTGGTTCAAACAACCTATATGTGCAGTTTGGGCTATGAGATTCCGAACATCCTGTAGGCCCTATATACTTTTTAATTCAGGTCTTTGAAAATTAATTTGATTATAATGCTCTTTGGTGGACAAAGATATTTCTCTTTTCTTAATTTTTCTGTGACAGTTTTCCTAGTTCCTAATTCCATAGAGTAAGTAATTAACAGAGTATATTATTTCATTTATGATCTTTGGTGTAGTGTTTCTACAACAACGTATAGAGCAACTATTTCGTTTCACAAATCTTACGAGTTTTTAGTAAATGTATATTTTAAGATGAAAAATGAAAGTATTTGGTATCCACCGTACCACTTACTTTTTACTGCTAGTGGGGATGCCCCGGCACCCACGATACACACACCCATGATTCCCCTTTTTCCGCCGAGCTGTTTACTGACCTTGACCACAGAAGAACCCACTGAGAGCTATGAATAGCGAGTCAAGCAGCGTGTACTGATCTGCAACTGTTGTATCATTATGACGACGAGTGAAGAAAGAAGTGGTCATCAATTGGAGCACAACGATCAAAAATATCGAAGATAAGCTGGCCAACCAGAGTTTTCTGTCGACTGGCAGGCCAAGGTATTTCCACTTCAAGTTACTGGAAGGCTGTCGAATGAATACTCTGAAACTATGGGGTGAAAACCATTCTCATTGAGAGTTTTGCCACTCTTGTGTATCTTTCACATGAGCTACCGCACGCGAACCACATACGAGCCATTTGGTTACTTCATTACTAAGATAGGTATGGAGAAGGACGCAATTATCTGGCTATTGGTACACCAAAGTAGAAATGTGTGTGTGTGTGTGTGTGTGTGTGTGTGTGTGTGTGTGCATTATCAATAGCTAGACATTGACCGTTGGAGGTTGGTTTTCTTACAGACTATTTTTGAAAGTTGATGGTAGTACTGTGGTATGAATTGTTCATAAGTAATATGAACTTTTTCATTCTCTTACAAGAAATAATTAACACAATTTAGAATAGTTAAAAATACAAATTAACGAACTAAATTAAAAATAACGGAAAATGGATATTAGAATGAATAAAAATTATATTTTTGTACACTTCTGTGTTTGAAAAAAACTATTTTCACTCTCTTCTTTTTTTAATTAATGGGGCAGGGTTTTTTGCTTCACATTTACGTTTATTTTTATAATCTATTATTGAATAGTAAAGAAATTACCAGGAAAATTAATTGCTCTATTTGTATAGACCGTATGGACTTAAAACAATATCAAAGAGTTTTAAAAACTATTTGAGAATGCCAATGGAATATTTTAACAATTGATTCAATATTCAGTGTGAGTAGAGTCTCACGTTACAAAATGTATTTTTACTACACACATCCGGACATACGTACAGCAGACAATAGTCATTCATTCTAGCTCTAATGATTTGTCACAGTTCGTATCTCGTATAACGTGATATTTCTTACTGTCCGAACATATATTCTGTGACTTTTGACTAATATACTGTATCCAGTAGGTAACACAACACATAGTGTGTGACGTGCGACTGAAAGAAAAGAGACACCGATATACTGTGTCCAGCAGGTAACACAACACATAATCTGTAACGTGTGACTGAAAGAAAAGAGACACGGATATACTGTGTCCAGCAGATAAGACAACACAGAATTTGTGACGTACCTATGTGAAAGGTTCCAACATAGTTTTTCTGTGGCTGGCAATTGAGCCATGTGAATATATTGTATATTATATATAAAGTGTACAAAATATTGTGTTTCCAAGATAACCACAAGTCCTAAGAACAGTGGTTCTCAAACTTTTTGTTATTTTGTGGCATAGTGTATATATATATTTATATATATATATATATCCCCAATATGAAGCACCACCCAACACGATCGCTTAGGTTGGCAATACTTAGATCTGACGACAGACGCGCGTGCATTATTAGTGACCAATACCATCGACCATTGTTGAGTATTGTGACTTGTGAGTTGTCTGTTGAACGCTTAGTGTGTTGTTAGGTTATTGAATACGGGCTGTATTCAAGTTTTGTGTTTAATTCTGGTGATGTTTTAACGTTAAAATGAATAGGGTTTTATAAAACGGGGGAAAAAACTAATTATTTGGTGGAATATTGAAGGGAAAATGAAAAGGACAACGCACCAATTGTAAGTGTGAGTTTTATTCAATCTGCTCAGGTGACTATACCGTTACTTGGCACAACTATCAAGTACGACAAATACCTGGACTTTGGATTCAAGTAAACTGGCCCTGAATACTGTCCAAAATCTGAATGTGTGGTTTGTGGGGAAAGGCTTAATAATGACAGCATGGTTCTGAGTAGATTAAATATATATTTAAATACGAAACAGTCATTTAATACAGAAAGACAAGAACTATTTTGACCATTTGTTATCATTTGATGTAAAACAATTGAAGAAAGAACAAGTATAGGACTAGACGATAAAGCTCAAGTAGCCAGATACAAAGTGGCTAAGATAGAGGCAATGAAGATGCACCCTCAAACCATTGCTGAGGATTTTATTTTTCCTGTTTGCAAACAGATTGTTAAATCTGTTTTTGGTAATGGATCTGAGAAATAAGTATCTTTAGTACCATTGTCAAACAATATACAGTAATTACTTTTTTCGTTGTATTGATGATATATCTTCTAATATTATTAAAAAGTAGCTAAAAGACTGAATGATCGGCGAATATTTACCTTCTATTTGGATGATTCAACAGACATCAGCAAAAATTGTTTTATATTGAGCCATATCAGATTTGTTGACGATGATGAAATTAATGAACAATGTTTGTCATGCAAAGAATTATTTATCACGTCAACAGGGTTAGATATATTCAACTCCATCTCCAAGAGCTTAGAAAAGAATGTATTGTACTGGAAAAAATGTGTTTTGTTTGTACAGAAGCTACACCAGCAATGGCTGTAAGTTTTAAAGGTTTCATATCAAGACTAAAACAAGAATTCACGAACGTATCCTTCACTCATTGCTTCATACATCGTGAGGCTTTAGGGGTGAAAACCCTCTCAGCTGAACTTAAAGGTGTTTGATTCTGTTGTTAAAATAGTCAACTATGTTAAGTCACGAGCTTTAAAAACACGATTTCTCAAACAAATGTTCCTGTGAGTAGGTTCTTGCTATGATACGTTAGTACTTCACACCGATATTCGTTAGTCGTTGAGGGGAAAAGTTCTCACAAGAAATTATGAACATAAGAACGAGTAACTTAACCTATTTACTCCTGGAAAACGAGACTTTCTTTCCCAATTAAATGATGAGAAATTGTGCGCCAGGCCAGCCTACTTGGCTGATATTTTCAGCTATTTAAATATCCTGTATTAGGATGAAAGGGAAATAAGATAATCTGTTAATTTCAAGTGACTAACCAAATGGTTTCTTGAAGAAGCTTAAACTGTGGAAATTACAAACGGTAATAAAGCAACGGCAAATGTTTCCTCTTACAGCTGAAGTAGATCCACAAGGATAAATTACATCGGTATTGATTTTGAAACATTTTTCAGTCGTTAAAGATAAAATGAAGCAATACTTCTCCTCTCTCGCTTTCAACAAATATGAAGAGTGCGCGATCCGTAGGCCTATGCAGTATCGTTTGAGACAACAATCCACCCCATGCCGAGAAAAGTCTAACAACTCGTTTAACTAGGCAGAACTAGGCTGAAATATAGAGAGCTACCACTTTCTAACTATTATTTTTTTATGTTAGCGAAAGAGTACCCAACAATAGTGGCATTTTATGCTGAAGTGCGCTGTTGCTATTTTATACTAATTACCTCTTCGAGTTGGAATTTTCAGTGATTACAAACAAAATTAGCATATATGCTAAGGTGCGCTGTTGCCATTTTATACTACCTACCTCTGCGAGTTGGGATTTTAATTGATTACAAACATAAAGAATAAGAAACGTGACCCAATTTTTTTAGTTGAACAGGAAATGCGGGTCTGTTTATCATTAATACGTCCTAGAATAGATTTTTGTTTGCAAGAAAAGATCAGCCCATGTGACTCATTAACCTAAGCAACTTGTATTTATTGTTTCTAATATTTTAATTAATGTATTTAGAATTTTTATGTTTTTATCTCCTGTTTTTCCTATTACTCGTTATATATATTTAATATATATATATATATATTTACTTTTTTTAGTTAAGATATTGACCAAAATTTCTCGGAAAATCTAGAAAATCTCGCAACACATAATTTGAGAGCCACTGCCCTAAAAGTTAAACATTTCATGTGTGATATGTTTAGTGAATAAAACTCAAAATACTGCCCCATTTTCATAGAAAGGACTGTTTAGAAAATACAAACATATTTTTGTGATCAACATTGTATAGCCCCTTTTCATCTTCCAGGGCAAAGGTAGGCATCCAAAGTAACAAACTAAGAAGAGAATAAATACAGAGTGAGCAGATAGGACTATTAAAAATGAATATATTATTAGATAATATATCCGCTCATGTTTCCAAGCAACCCATTCTGCATCATTGCGGTAAGCCAACAAGGATAGACCAAAAAATAATGAATCAGCAAATTACTAAACAACATTACCAGGAAGATGTATATCACTTAGCTAAATTGAAATAAAGTTGAAGTCAACAAGTCGGAAGTTAATAGATAATCATAAGTTTTATTTATTAATAAAGGATAAGTAATAACAAAAATATAAGCATGAAAATTGTATTTAAAAAGGATACATAGATATATGATTCATTGAAAACAACTCGGATATTTACGTTACAATATTCTCTCTTTTATATAAATAAACATCAAGTATGTTTAGTCAAAAGTAGAATTGAATAACTTCCAAAATTTACATATATATATTGCCACTAGCCGAGAGGACTTAGAATAGCCAATAGCATTTCATTCCCTTGGTTTCCCCAAAAGACTAACGAGAAAATAATTTATTTTAAATATAACATTTTTTTAAGTCAACAACTTCCCATCATTACATTTCTATTCCACAAGTTGGGAGGATTATGAATAGACAGTGATAATTATCTCCTGAAGGGACTAACTTTCAGCTAGTCAGAAGGACTTAGAATAGATCATAACATTTCTCTCCTGAAAGTACTAACTGAATTAGTACAAGATTTAACATAATATAAACTTTAGTCAACTGGATTCTTATTTAAGTTTAATTTCCAAAGCACAAAGTATTATTATTATTATGGTAAAAAAAATTAAGGCCGAAAATTAATTTTTAAATACAAAAGCCGAAAATTAATTTTAGTTCTTACATTTTAAAATATGTAGAAGTGTCCAAGATTGAAATCCTGCCAAGAGTGAAGTGTCCTCCGATCTCCTGGCGGTATTTGATATCTTTTACTCAGAGAGGAGGAAGGTAGAGGCTACACACAAGACAGAAACAAAGAGAAAGGGGGAGGGGGTAGTGGTGAAAGGGGAATATGTGACGAGAAGGCCGTATAAAGCCCTAGAACAAACATCTAGGCAACGTGGAACCATATAGCGCCTTACTTCCCGGCGGCCTTAGTGAACACTCAATGTTGGCCAGGGTGACCTGGTGGTCTGGGGGTAAGGTGTGCTGAGGGTGCTTCTGTGCTGAGGGTCCGGGGTTCAATCCTCGGTCCCGGCACAGATTTATCTGAATGCCAAACCCTTCCTTCACCTCTGACAAGACGTGTATTAATCACAACTTGTGCATGTGAGGAATGCCAGGCCTCCACCGTGGTTCGGATTCCACGTTAAACTGTAGGTCTTCCATTTCATCTCATAATCACCCTACCATTACACATTAGCGTAAGTGCGTATAACCCGAACGGTTAGTAAGACGTGGTGCTAATAATAATAATAATAATAATAATAATAATAATAATAATAATAATAATAATAATAATAATAATAATAATAATAATAATAATAATAATGTTGACCAGGCCATTTCACTCGCGCATTCAGTCTTAATCACATGTTCGCGCAGCCGGTTGTGTGGCGTGGGAGATAGTCAGCTTGGAATGTACACAGTGAAATGGAGCACGGTTTGTTTAGAACATCATCATATTATTTAAGTTTGGTAGAATATTATTTGAAGTAATTTAGTGTCTTTTTTAAAAAATTTAAACGTTGTAGCTATGATAAGACGCTACAACTGATAACACTATGTTTATAATATTATTAGTATTATATTCAGTTACTGTTAGTGTTCACCAAACAGTGACAGCTTCAAATAACATGAATTGACGTATGAATACGGTAGAGTAGCTGTAGTAACAATTATATCTGCCAGAACTGCACTTCCTATGAAAATTGGACTGTAGATTGGTTTGATAAAACATCATCTTACGTTTTATCCTAGGTTTAATATCTGTAAAACTATATTGTTACATTTAAACACATACGATTAATTCGTGGTAGGGCTACGCTCCCTACCTGAATTCTCCCACTGTAGTGACGTAATCTAAAATGGCTGCTCGCTCAGACATCCACGCCATGATGGTAAGGGCCATGTCAACTTCTTCCCTCAGCAACATACCTATAATACCATTCCACGAGCCATTCTTTGTCATCCTTCCGAACGTTTTGTCTTTTGCTACTACCATGTTCGTCCTAGAAACACAGATGTCATGTTTCATCGAGGTATGTAGTTGTGGGAGTCCTTAGTGTGGGGTGAGGGTGGGGGACAGGAATAATCCCCAATAATCTGCTCAAATGGGATACACAAATGATTAAGGTAACTTTTTATATTACTTATATAATTAATTTCGTTACGTGCGTTTTAACATATTGGCATCCGCGTAGCACTACTAATAGCCACGAAACAATCCCTCTCAATTCATAGATATGAAACAGTTGTCCCTCTGATATATGCCTTACTGACACTCCATCTCAATTCATAGATATGAAACAGTTGTTTCTCTGATATTTATCTTATTGACAATCCAGCTCAATTCATAGATATGTAACAGTTGTCCCCATGATATAGACCTACTTAACAATTCAACCTATCTAAGATGGTAACACATCAATAATATGAATATACGTAGTATATCAATAATCTCTGCCTTCTAACGATTTGTTATTAAATACTTAATAAGTACAGATATAAATGAGATGGGTAGCTTGGAGAGATTCCACTCGCATTAGAATGGATTGAGGGTGTACAGGTATACAAAATCAGTATATTGACCCATGATTAAAACCTTGACCTCTAATTCAAATATGACCAAATACAATATGAGTCTAGTCAGAAATACTCTTATAAATAGGGATCGGATTTTGCCTATTTGCCTTTTTTTCCCCCTAGATTGTAAAACATAGGTTGTTGATATACATATTTATTTTATGTTATTACGATTACAATATGCTTATTTTATAGTGCCTATAATTGCCTATTCTATTGGTTTTTGCCTATTTTATGAATAAAAGCCTTAAATGCGCCTATTTGGGCTTTGTATCCTCTTTCTCTCTTTTTTACCCTTCTGAAAGAGAGTTTCTTATAAATGGAAGTTTCGGCATTATTAGCCGGAGGGGCGGGGGGAGAGAAGGCATGTGACTTGGCTTTAACTGACATGACATGACCTTGACAGACTATGTTTATACAGGGCCACGTGACACGGCCTTTCCTGGACATGTGACGTGGCCTGCACTACTCATTGATCATTGCATCGCGTGGTAGAAATTCCCATAGTTTAACCTAGTAAATTAGACATTCTTGTACATAGGCTTATTATTTATTTGTACATTATTTCTTGAAAACGGGCCTAAGGATTTTGATGAAATTGAGTTATCTAGCTTTTCGGGTGCGTAAAAGCAATTTAGCTAGGTGTCGACTTTGGGAAAACTCATTTAGCGGGTATAGGAGGGGTGTGTATATTTGTAAATTATCTTGAAAACGGGCGCAAGGATTTAGATTAAATTGGTTTATCTACCGTTTTTGGGTGTGAGCTAGGTCTTGACTTTGGGAAAACTCATTTATTTAGTAGTGGCAGACATCTTGAGAGGAAACGGTACGCTATTGCAGGATAAAAATGTAACCCCTTCAGAATTGGCAAATTTAAAATTTTGTCCCTTGACATCCTGTGAAGTAGAACGAAGCTTTTTTAGCTATAAAATCATTCTATCAGACAATAGAACCAATTTTAAAACTGAAAACCTAGGAAGTATCTAGTGATTCACAACAATTTAAATTGCTTGTAAGATGCACGTAACATACTTGTAATAAAATAAATTTTGCATTGCTTATTGTGTGCCTACTATTTTATTAAGTGCCTATTTAGGTGCCTAAATCCCATATTTTTAATGCCTATTTGCCTGCCTATTTTAACCATTTTTGGTGCCTAAGAATCCGCTCCCTACTTATAAATGAAATATTTGAAGTACTATTTTGAATTTTAATGCTTTAGAAACCGACGATTATTCCAGACTCTGGTGCTCACGAGATAAATTATACTAGCATTGAAATATTCAGCTTTGCCCGGGAAATTTATTTTATGGTAAAAAGGGTAAAATGGTTAAAATGAGTAAAAATTGCAAACAAGCCAAAAAAGGTGAAAAATAAATGTAATCAAATTTTAAAAATAGATAGAAAGGTTAAAAAAAGTCAATAAGTATAGATATGGCAAAACATGCAAAATGTAAAACTAATAAACATAAAAAGAATATAAATGCTAAAACAAGTAAAAGTGATAAAAAGGGTACCCCTGCACTCATCACGAGACATTTTTAGGATAATCAAGTCTTGTAGATTATGGTGGACAGGACATGCAACGTGAATGGGAAATTCTAGAACCAATCCAAATCCAATGGGAAGAGACCATTGGAAGGACCTAGACGCAGATGGGAGGATAACATTAGAATGGACCTGAAAGAGATAAGGTGTAATGATGAGGTGGATTGAATAGAACTAGCTCAAGGTAGTGATGGGGTGTAATGATATGGACTGGATATAGCTATCTCAAGATAGGGATAGGGTGTAATGAGATGAACTGGATAGAACAAGCTCAAGATATGGATAGGGTGTAATGAGGTGGACTGGATAGAATTAGCTCAAGGTAGTGATGGGTGTAATGAGGTGGACTGGACATAACTAGCTCAATATAGGGATAGGGCGTAATGAGGTGAACTGGGTAGAACTAGCTCAAGATAGGGATAGGGTGTAATGAGGTGGACTGGATACAACTAACTCAAAATAGGTATAGAGTGTAATGAGGTGGCTAGAAATGGCTTAAGGTATGGATATGGTGTAATGGGGTGGACTGAATATAACTACCTCAAGATAGGAATAGGGTGTAATGAGGGGGACTGGATAGAATTAACTCAAGTTAGGGAGGGGTGTATTGAGGGGGACTGGATAGAACTATCTCAAGGTAGGGATAGGGTGTAATGAGGTGGACTGGATAGAACTATCTCAAGGTAAGGATAGGGTGTAAATGAAGGGGACTGGATAGAACTATCTCAAGGTAGGGATAGGTGGCGTACATTTATAAGTGTGGCAATGAGTTTCGAGTTTCGAATGCCATAGAGCAAGTAAGTAAAAGTAAGTAACAAAAGTGTATAACCCTTAAAAAATAGTTGTTAAAAAGAGCAAAAGAGGTTAAAAGGTGCAAAAAAGTTAGAATGGTAAAAAGGATGTAAAGGGTTAAAACGGTAAAAAGGGTAGGGGAGCATATCTAGTAAAAATTTTAAAATTCCTTCTTCCAGGTGTCAATATTCGTGCACAGGGCCTACCACAACCCGCATTGCACAACTGTATGAAATTTAGTATTAAATCTATCTCGTTGCGTTAATATATCTTCATTTAAGTGGCTGTTTAATAATTTAACAAGTAAAATACAATTTCTAAAATTCCGGCTTCTAGGTGCACATGTTCGTGCACAGGGGCTATTAATTTTTAAATGTCAGTTCTTTGTGTGCAGTAGGTACCATGAAACACTCATTATCACTATCATCATTATCATTATCATTAACACGACAAACTATTCATTTTAATAATATATAAGAAGCTTACAAAAAAAAGGTGCAACATTAATTTTGGTTAACATTAAGAACAAAATATACTAGGCCTATATGATATTTTACCTGTTTGGTTTGTATTGGTAGATATTAGATATATATTATATAAAATGGAGGTATTATTGTGATAAGTGATGCATCTACCAAATATATATTTTTTAGAATAGCATCTTACTACCTGTTCGGGCAATACATGTGCGTTTATTCCGTTTACCCTGTAAGGTAGCAGTCTTACCCTGATAGATTACACCATGGCCCTATTTTATAAGCTACGCCACAGTGGAACCATTGAGGGTAAGCTTGCTATCTTACAGGGTAAACGAAGGGTAATTTTTTTGTTTGCACCGCCTCTTACCACCCGTTCAGGCTATATGCTTATGTACTAACTAAGCTAATTGTTTTAAGGATTATGAAGGTTTTATTTAGAGGAAATGAAACCGCATTTGGGTGGAGGGAGGGTGGAGAATCATTTTGGTAAACCACCTTCAGTACACCCGACCGAGATTCGAACCTCAATCTCCCCATCATCGGTAGTCTAATCTACTGCGAGAGTAGCGCGTTAGACCACGCAGCCACGGAAACAGGTCCTAGAGTACTAATTACTATGATGTGTTAGGGATGGAGAAGGCTGAATTTAGAGGAAGTGCACCTGCCTTTGCTTGGAGGGATAATGGAAAACCATATAGGAATAAGCATCCAACTGGGATTGGAACCACTACCTCCCCATCATTGGCAGTACAGTATATTGCGAGAGTAAAGGATTGGTCATTCAAATTTGAAAATTCGTAAACTTGTTCAAATTTACAAACTCACAAAAATTTAAAATACTAATTGTATCATGCAATAGTTTCTTATGTTGTTGCGGCCGATTGGTCAAACGGGGCCACTGTAACATGGCCATATAGGGGATTCACACCTTCATTGATAAAAAAGGCAGAATAGAAATGTGGTCAAATGTTCGGCTTTGAACCAATCACAAGATTTCGGCACCATCCACTTGGCCCACCACACTTGAGTTGAAACTTTTTTTTTTTTTCGATTCTGATCTCTATTTTCGGCGAACGGGTGGATCAAGCTTAGCTATAAATAACCAGTTACTTGGACTTGTGAACCACCCGGTATATTAAACCGTTTTGTAAAGCATTTCAGAAACAAACTATTAAATATTTAGACCGAACAACCCTTATCTTTAATGTCGCAATAAGAACCATCCATCAATGACGTAACCAATAGCGAAACCTTTTTTGAAAACGTAACTCTCTTTCAATCTGAAGAAGACTCATCCATCAACATTTCGATACAGACTCGAAGACAGCTGACAGAAACGATTTTTTCAGGTAGAATGTATGCGGGGAGAATACATAATAGGCTGATAGACAACTCTACTTTGGGAGCGTACAAATATCCCCAACACAATAAAACTAAGGCCAAATTTTATATTTTATTTGGCTAGGATCTTAAACAAATCATGAGGTACATGATATGTTTTCCTCATACCTAAAATAAGAAATATTTATTCACCCCGCTTGGTGTTGGATCTTGGGCGTAGGGAGAGTTTAATTTGGGGAGCAGGGGGTTTCAAAATCCTAAGTTTATGACATGATTTTAATATTTACTATTAAACTCCAATAAATAAGAACATTGTTATTTTATATAGTAACTAGCTTTTGCCCGCAGCTTCGCTCGCGTTAATGTAGATTTTATCAATAAATTCAGGTTGTCGATTGACACAGGGAAAATGACAATAAAAACGATGAACATATTGAGGTTGTTAGTCAATAGAGGTAGAGATAAAGAAAAAAACAAACTACACAATATAAATCAGGATTAAGTGTAGGAGTAGAAAAGAAGTAGCGGAGTGTGTGTCAGTAGAGGCACAGGTTATGCCTTGACACGAATTGAAAGATCCTACTCCATCTTAAATTTTACTTACAGTTAATTAAAATCCCTTATTTACTCCGCTTGTTCTTGACCGTAGTAATCATGGGCACAGAATATATCATTATTTTAGGACGCTCCTATATACTATGTTGTATGTCCTTCCATTTGGCGTAAATACATACAAATTCTGGGCATTGGACACACGCGAACAGGCTACATATAGCTGGCCATGGGAAAAACATGGCATTTCCAAATGCACCCCTGCTACCTGCAATGTTTGCCCTTGCGCTTTGTTAATAGTAATAGCAAAACTAAGTTTGATTGGAAACTGGAGTCTTTTGAATTGAAATGGTAGGTCAGTGGGGATTATTGGGATTCGAGGTATGATTACACTTTCCCCTTTTCCCACACCTGTTAAAATGGTGGCACAGATTATATTTTGCCCTAATTGTGTAATTGGAAGCCTCGTCCCATTACATAAACGGGGTGCATCTAAATTTTGCATAAGCATAACTGGTACACCTAATTTCAATTGTAGTTTATGCAAGGGTACACCCGATAGCTCCAGAGAATTTAAAAACTCAGCGGGATATGAAGTGCTCTGTTCTGTGTCCATGATTGTATCTATTGACAAATACTCCTTTATTTCTCCCTGCACCTCTTTCAAAATGTCAGTGTTGATTTTGTTAACGATTTCATATTTTGGTGAAAGAATTGCTCTTGCACACAACCAATGATCACAATTTAAATTTAGTTGTAAGTCTGGGTAAACTTTAGCAATGAGCTCCACATCATTTTCCACCAAATTACAGAATTCCCCTGTAAGTAAAATACAGCCTTCAGCATCCGTGTCCAAACGTCCATCGCCAATTTTCAATAGTGTATCTGCGTAATGTCCTGAATCTACGTCATTATAAAGGTGGACTCTCATATTCGTTGTTAGGCTGAATTTTTTCACTTTTGCCCACAATCTTGATGACTTGAGACAGGCTTTGATTTCATCTGCATGTGTGCCCCTCTGGATCACCGGTAGAGTTTGTCGGAAGTCACCAGCCAGTAAAACTACCATTCCTCCTCTCTCGCAAGTCCTGAAGATTTTGGTTTAACGCCTCTATAGCTTTTTTGTGGGACATCGTACTTTCGTCCCACACTAAAAGTTTACATTGTCGTAGCATCATACCTCGAGAGCTATTTTTGCTGAAATGAATAATACCAAACTTCTTACGACAATTTTGTCATTTACCAAAACGGGGTGAACAGACAGAGCTTAATTAGCTGAATATAATCATTTTTAATCATTTTAAGATAGATGTGCCTAAAATAACTCGGGAACAGATTTTTATTCGGGGTATCAGATTTTCTTCTGGGATACCGCAGGTCCCTTTTTCTGTACTCCAGGCATCATGTTGCAATTAATTTATTCATATCAGTAGGCCGAGTTGTTAAGCTGGACGACCGTCTAACAGTTATTTTTTTCTATCCGTCAGGAACAGTACTTTTTTCTGGATGAAAGGTACCCTATGTCCTTTTCTGTACCCATGACAACGTGTATGCGAAATTTCATGATGATCGGTCGAGTAGTTTAGGCGTGAAAGCGTAACAAACAATAACAAACAAACAAACAAACAAACTCACACTCGCATTTTTTCTGGATGAAAGGTACCCTATGTCCTTTTCTGTACCCATGACAACATGTATGCGAAATTTCATGATGATCGGTTGAGTAGTTTAGGCGTGAAAGCGTAACAAACAAACAAACAAACAAACAAACAAACTCACATTCGCATTTATAATAGTATAAGGATGGTGGAACTTTGTTTGTGTAAGCGAGAGATTGGCAAGTAACAAAAAAGTGTTTTAGGGACTTTATACCTTCCTTCCCATCAGTTAATATTAGAAAATTGGATTGTCTTGGAAGCTATTTGGAGTGATCTTCCTTTGAAGAATGTTTGAAAATTATATTATTTTAACATCTATTTTGAATAGTACTTAATCCCCAAATTTTTTTAAATTTTGATACACCTAGAGGTTATCTGGAGTAGTTCTCCTTCGACAAATTTTTGAAAATGTTGATGCTTGTAATCGCTCAAAACTCCCTCCCCAACTTGGTCACAACAGTATCCACCGGTTGCATTTGACGTGGTCTCCCCCTTTGGCAACGTTAATCGCATCCGGGAACTTCTGCCCGCCTAATGATAGGCAACTTGCTGTACATGAACGTACCTACAGCTGCGTTCTCCCGGCGTTGTCGTGGCTAACTTCCACTATCATATTTTATTAATACAAGATGGCTTTTCAGAACATTTTTTTACTAGGATCATCTGTTTTTTTCTGCCCACAGATGCTAAGGGCTATTCTATACAGAACCTGAAAGTGTAGCAGTATTGACGTCACGTAAACGTCAGTTGAATGAGTCAATGTGCAGCACATGTTTAAAGCCATACGAACCAGCTTCGATGGTCATATGGTCTATCACGCTACACTCAGAGTAGACTTGACTGCAGATGACGGGGAGATAGAGGTTTGAATCTTGGTAGTGTGTACTGAGGGTGGTTTTCCATAATGGTTTTCTGATCACCATCCACGCAAATGGCGGGTAAACTTCCTCTAAATATAACCTTATTAATCCCTAAAACCATAAGCGTATAACCCAAGCGGGTAGGAAGACGCGCTGCTAAAAAGAATCTATTCAAGCATTCTACACGAATAATGTGCCGGCGTTAACTGGACGTCTAGAACTTTTAACGTCACTGGATGCGTTGGCAGCACTGACGTTGGCAGTACTGGTCAATCTACATGGGATGTTTTAACGTCAGTTGTAACACGGCACTTTTATCGCATTGTGATTGTTTCAGATAGATTGTATGATATTAGGATGTTTGACACGAAAGCGTTTATACATGCAATTGAAATGCAGCCATCAAATTCTTTATTATTAATAATTTAATTTATTATTCAAAACATTATTTCAAAAGCTGAATCACTGCAATACATCCTATCTGCATCACGCCAATTTTACTGAAGGAACTGAGAGGTTCTGCTCTAAAAACGCCGTGTATATCTTGTTTATAGTCTTTATCGCGTCTTTATGGCTTCAAAAGCGCGGCGCTTTTATTATATTGTAGATTAATCGAATTACAGGCCGACATCAGCTTCACGGACGCGACGCTTTCAGAGTCCATATAGAAACACCCTACATCTTGGACAGATAGTTTAGAAACATTCTGTATGCAGCTACCTTCACCTAAATAAGCTAACCAGTAACTTAACTTTATTGTTTAACCAAGCAAGAGGGTTAAAACTAAAATTTAGAAATGATTAGTTTACTAAACGTAGTATGATAGCCAAGTAATTGTATTAAAATGTATATGCTTTCTATAACCATTGTAACTATGCACAAATGTATTGCTTTTCTTGTGCCAGTGACTTTGTTATTTATGTTTTTTATATATTAAAATTAAAATTTGTTAACAAAAAGTTTTCTTTTGTTTAAAAGACCTTCTTTTATTATTATTGTTAAATTAAAATTATTTATAAACTAGCATTACTATTATTATTATTATTGGATTTAACTCGAGGGAGCTTTATATCCTCCCGCCTCCGACAATATCCCCTGGATGGACCCTTGCGAAAGAACACATTTTAAAATAATTGAGTGGTTTTTGAAACTTCAAAACTGCGATTCCTATAATAAATTTTACAATGTGAAGATATTTCGCTTCAGGTAAGCAGTCACCTTAATACACGCCTATGCGTGTTCCAAGTCGGATAGAGTTTTAAACAATAATAATCCCTACTTTGTAAGTCCCACCTTAATAAACCATTTAACCGGTGTTTGATTGTGCATATAAATGCTGTTCTGTTGGAAAATGATTTTGCATGTATATTTTAAATTTTTAAGGTAAAAATCATATTTTGCTTGTATTTTAAGAAAAAAATCATATTTTACTCCTATTTTTAAGGTAAAAATTCATATTTTACTCGTAACTGTAGTATCATTTAAGTCATCTGCTGGTTAGTAATTAATTAATTAATTAATTAATTAAATCTCTGCAGTCAATCGGATATGAATAAAACAAAGCTAACGCACGTGTGTGCGTGGGTGGGTGTGTGCATGTGTGTGTGTTCTGAAGATGGTATTGAGAAAAATATACGAACATCCATAACAGATTTTCTAAATTACCTGAAATTATAACACAGTTGGAGGCTCGAAGTAATTCCTTGCCATTCTCACCTAGTCTGATGGATAAAATGTCAGTACCATTGTCTTCAGAAACTCACGGTGTTGCTAAAATTGCATTCGATAAATATGGTCAGGTATTGAATAAAAATCCTGGTTAAAAACCAATATGTCAAATTATTAAAAAGTTGTCTGATGGAAAAAACTGAAATGAGCGAGGAATTCACCAAGGATGAATTGTGATGTTTTTCACATGCACCTGTGATATCATGAGATGTCGAAATAACATTTTCGTTGTATAAAACTCTTCAGTGACAGAGACGTAAGAGCTTCACAGAAGAAAATATCAGTATGATTTTCATTTTATACTGTAATAACTATGAATAGGCAATATTTTCCAAAAAACCAATATTTTGATTTTTGTTTATTTGTTTTTGCATATTATGGTGCATATTTTTTTACATTTTTCTTGCATATCTCACTATTTGATTGTGCATACAAACCCAGGATGATGATTATTATTATTATTATGTGATTAATTAATTATTATTAGTTAGTAATTGTTAGTATTATTATTATTTTATTTTTTATTTTATTTTTTATTTTTATTATTTTTATTATATTATTGGTTTTTAGTTATTATTATTATTTCTTTATTATTTTTAGTTATTATTATTAATATTATTATTATTACTATCATTACTATAATATATATGAATCCTGTAATTGAGCACAGTAGATTTTAGTATGTTCAATTTCAATTTCAAATACAAAATATTACTAACAAAAATTATCCGCCTTAATGGCGTAGTTAGCTAACGTGCTAGTTTATTGTTGAGTTAGACTGCTGAGGACGGGGAGATCGAGATTTGAATCTCGGTCGGGTGAACTAGGGGTGGTTTTCCCTAAATGATTTTTCACTCTCCCTCAACACAAATGCGGTTTCACTGCCTCTAAATTTAACCTTCCCAATTGCTAGCCTATTATCCTAGTTAGTACTTAATCTTATAGCCTGAACGGTTAGTAAGACGTGATGTTAAATAATAATAAAAACTAACCACAATTAAAGTTCTTACCTGAATTTCATTTCGTTCTCCAATATTGACCAAACCTTGCCCGCAAAGCCACTATCAACAATCTTATTGTTCTTTTCTTCTAGAATATTAAATTTTCTTATCTAAGAAGAAAACAATAATTACATTTCGAAAGGTAGAAACAGTATTATACATTAAATACATATTGATGGTGGCAATTTGTGAGTCATCAGCACTAATAACTATAACTTAAGATTTGTGTTTTACAATTTTTGTTGGATTAATCGTCATTTGATTGACTTTGAATTGAATTTGATGACCAAATGGTTTTAGCTTTAAATTGTTTATATTCAGTGATAATTTAATACAATTAATTGATTGATTGAGTTGTGTGTTTACTTAAACCAATAAAGCTACAAATTTCCAGACCGTAGTTATTATTGAGTAAATAAAAAGTGTTTTATACCTCCAACTGGGATACGATCAAGGAATTCTCAGCTATCTCTGTATTCAGCACCTTCAGCCACGTGATTTATTCGTTTAGAAATATCACCAGTGTTTGTGTATGGTAAGGAGTATATGTATGTGTTTGTGTTTGTGTGTGTAAACAACCGTACATGAATGTTTTTATTCACCATATTTGATTAATGAATACATGTCACTTGTTTTCATCCTCATTCTAAAATAAAATTACTGTCTATAGTTTAAATTTGAGGTATTTTATACAGTTTATAAGAAACAAGGAAGATGGAGGCCACTAGAACTAAGTTTTTGAGGAGCATGTTAGCTGTCACGAGTAGAAAGAAGATTGGGAATGAAGTTATCCGGGTAAGATTGGAGGTAGAGGGAGTGCATGAGATAGTTGAGGAAGAAAGGATGAGATGAACACCTAATGAGGATGGAAAAAGAAAGGATACCAAAGAAAACGATGGAAAGGATGTATGTAGAAAAAATACCGTTAAGAAGAACAGGAAAGAAATGAGAGAAACAGACAGCATAAAGTGTGCAAGTGAGAGGAGAAGAGTGAAAGTGAGTGCAGAAGGAATAATGGTGAAAAAACAAAGGGAGATGAAGGCATAGTACTAAATGGACCCAGCCGGAGGCTGAAAACAGTTGATGATGATGATGATGAAATAATTTATGCATTTGTTTAAATTGGTTTAAATTATGTTTACGGATGTTGTATTTCACCTGATATCAAGATAATAAATTGATATTTTTTTATAACAAAGTAATTATAAATATATTTGCGCGATGGATCAACAAACAGAAGAATGGATAATGTTACATATTGAATAACTTCATGGTTCGTATGGGACCACAAACATATTGAGGATAATCAAGCTACATGGGCTGAGGCAGGTGGTCAGGTGGTGCAAGCATTGACAGGCGTGTACACAACATTTGAGTTGAGAAACCATATATATCAGAGACAGTTTACTGTTTTGTTTCGTCACTCTGACCCCTTTTCACCCAGGCTCCTCTGTATATCCTTATTTCATTTGTTGTATTCTTTGACATCAGACCCCGTTCTTAATAACAAATTTACCTGATGAGCAGCTAAATCTCTGTTGAGGTCATCTGTGTGGGAGTTAATGTCGGAAGGAGACCCCCTATTTGCCATCATCTGTGTGGGAGTTAATGTGGGGAGGAGACCCCCTATTTGCTATCATCTGTGTGGGAGTTAATGTGGGGAGGAGACCCCTATTTGCCATCATCTATGTGGGAGTTAATGTGGGGAGGAGACCCCTATTTGCCATCATCTGTGTGGGAGTTAATGTGGGGAGGAGACTCCCTATTTGCCATCATCTGTGTGGGAGTTAATGTGGGGAGGAGACCCCTATTTGCCATCATCTGTGTGGGAGTTAATGTGGGGAGGAGACCCCTATTTGCCATCATTTATGTGGGAGTAAATGTGGGGAGGGGCCCCCCTATTTGCCATCATTTGTGTGGGAGTTAATGTGGGAAGGAGACCCCCTATTTGCCATCATCTGTGTGGGGATGAATGTGGGGAGGGGACCCCTTATTTGCCATTATCTGTGTGGGGGTGAATGTGGGGAGGGGCCCCCTACTTGCCATTATCTGTGTGGGGGTGAATGTGGGGAGGGGCCCCCTACTTGCCATTATCTGTGTGGGGGTGAATATGGGGAGGGGACCCCTTATTTGCCATTATCTGTGTGGGGGTGAATATGGGGAGAGGACCTCCTACTCACCACACACTAAGTGGTTGGTAGCTGTACCTTTCGGGAAAGCTGGTCAAACTATCTCCACGAGGTCTCCACTGGGAAACTTAGGTTGAATGCCATTTTAGGATGATTCCCAAATCTAGGCACCTGACCTCTAAGGGTCCAAATGGGGTGAAATATATTAAAACCCTCTTTAGGGTTGATTGATTTGAGACTCCCAGTTGCACAACCTAGGTCAAAGTCCTCCGAGCAGAGCGATTCTTAAGATGCGTCTTAACTCCCCTACATGAGCGCCCAGCACACAGGGATGGAGGCGCTACCTCTTCCCGCTAATAAAAGTCTGAACAAGGTGGGTGGGGGGAGGTTTTCCTAGCTGTCCGGTGACGACAGAGATTGATGGCAGGCACGGGGTCATCGGTCACTAAAATTTCTCACTGCGTGCCTTTACGCGCGTGGCTACGTTTAGATGAAACTGCTAAGATGGGTTAGTTTATCCTTTAAAGAAGTGTTTATTCCTCAGACACCGGCTGCCTAACCCAATATGGCAGGTGAGTTTCCACTTTTAAAATTCTCTGACCTCAATGAGGTGTCAGACTAGAGACGTAGTGGCGTTCTTTAACGTATAAAGCTAGACTTATACTATGCGTGAATTCACGGTTCGTAATTCGCGAATAGTGTGAATGCATAAACTCGTATTTTTAATATTTATGATACATGATTCGTTATTCGCGTTTGTGGCAATTTGCAGACGAAGCGGTTTTTTAGTAGAGATCAAAGGGAAAGAATCAATCGTAAATCATGATGCGTGAGTGATCTGTTCAATGTTAACACTATTCTCGTAGATTCGTGATCTATTCGCGGAGAGCGCCAAGGCATCACGTTGTCGAGAGATTTGACAATTGCAATCATAGAGTCTGAATGGCCGCAGGCACGCGTTCTCGATCTAATTGAAGATATTCGGAGGCACAGGTGTTTATGGGATCCGACGGACATAAACAAGGAAAAAAGAAACAAGAATGTTACCTTCTCTTGGGTGTTGCGTTTCCGTATTCTTTTTCTTCTTTTGGCTACTATCAGGTATAATAAAAATTACGCTTGCAATTACCACATTATCGTCGCTACTCAAATCCTCATCTTGAAACATTATTGTTCCTACCTACAACCTCTGGCGTCGCTCTGGATCATCTGACGTTCTGAGTCTCTGGCGCGCGCCGGCCCCACGAACCTCCACGCGACGAATAGCAAACTACGAATCAGCGCAAAGGGTGATCGTTAAGTTCAAGAAAAAAGACGAATGAAGAATTTACGACATATTATCTACGAATTGCAAACACGAATCATGCATCGAAACTCACGCATAGAGTAACTCAAGCTTTAAGAAAAACTTTATTTTAACTCCGAGTAACACTCACTAGTTGAAATGAAATTTTCTTCTAAATAAATTCTAGAGGCACCCAACGATAACAAATTGGTTCGGGAGAGAGCAGAACAAAACCCCCTTTCTTAAGAAGTTTCAGAAAACACCCATATAATATTAAGCAAAAATTTATTCTCCTGTAGCCCTCCTAAACCAAATATTCATTACACATGTTTCTCTAGAGCTGTGCAAACATCACTACTCACGTCAAAAAGAACTCCTCTGATGACGAGTCCATCAAGCGTGTTTCTTCTCACGAAAAAACGCGTGTCCTGCGTCCGAAGACCTCTGGTTGGATTCCAATCACCGAAGTATAATTCCTTTAGTGGCAGGTCACCTGCTACCCGGTACACTTCTCTTATCACTGTGTCGTCAGCATCACGGCGCTGAGCCAGGAAGAACTGACAGTTGTACGGTACGTTCAAATGCGAGAATAAATCTTTGGCAGAGGCAGACTCGATGAACATCAACCAAACAGGATCGCTGAACCACAGCTCCAAGGTCACCTGCGACGTACCCGGAGAAACAGCTTTATCTAGTACGTGAGCTTAGCAGAAATCTACTACTTACACATAAATAATAGCCTAATATTCCGTATTAATTAGGAAAGCAACAATTATTCAATTATAACTAACATAGCTTAAATTCGTGTTTCATTGAATTTATCCTCGGGTTAGAGCATTCAAGTACGTAGAAAGCTAGTTTTTCTAGGAATAGGGAGCAGGGGGGTTGGTGTGAAAATATTACCATACCTTCGACAAAGCCCCTAGGGAGGGTCCATCAAATTTCAAGGAGGGAGGTTGGGCCTCCTCTTTCAACGTCCTTAATGGTAGCATAACTAAGCATAGTGTAAGTTCTTACACTTATTTTTTATTTACTAATCTGTCCATTGAAATAATGATCGGATTGGATGAACGCCACTTAGTTGAATATTTCCTTGCTTTTATCATATTTTATCGTTAATATTATAGATATAGATAATATAGATTTTTTTAGCACGGCGTCTTACTACCCGTTCAGGTTATACGCTTATGTAATAATTACTATAATGGTTTTAGGGATTATGACGCCTGTATTTATAGGAAGAGTACCCTAATTTGCGTGGAGGGATAGTGGAAAACCATTTGCAAAATCCCCAATCAATACACCTGACTGAGATTCTAACATTGGTTTTCCCCGTCATCGGCAGTCTAGTCTACTGCAAGAGTAGCGTGCTAGACCGTGTGACCACCGAAACTGGTTATATATTATTATAATTGTATCACTTTTAATTTATTATATAATTATATAATACAATAAGAGAATTTTACTAAATTTGACACCGACTGACACTACAATAAAACCGACGTACTTTTTATCTTAAAACAGAGTGTACATTTTTCACCCATGTCCTGCTATATTCTAAAGAAGAGTGCCCAGTTTACTCGGCCCAGACCTACTTAATACCTCGTTGGACGGAGTTTAACGGGTCATTATATCCCTACCCATCTTCATTTTGTTCGAATTTGCATCAATGGGAACGTAACAAATTCAAACTGCGAAGACGGTAGTCAAAGCTTCTTTGTTTCTCCTTCCGGTCGGTTAGGCCATCGACACTGTTTCGTCATCTTTTTGACCCACACTGATGGAAAGACTAAACTGTTGGTTCCTCTCTCTTTAAATATTGCCGACAAAATGTCCTTCTCAAAGTGTCTAGGAGTTTCCTGTAACTAAAATATTCCATGGGCAAGCCTACGGTCTGAGCTTTCTAGGTCTTCAGACGGGATTTTACCACCAGACACTAAAAGTCCAATAAAATTGTGTCGATCTCTGTAATCAAAATCTGTTTCTTTGCGTTGATTGGTTGGACTATATTAGTGAAATTTCGGAGAACTTTGTAATTTGTATGTAAAGAGCTATTAAATTATAATATCTATCAGGCAGATAACAGCAGTTAAGTTAAATGAATAAAGAAAATACGAAAGCGGAGTGTAATATAAATGATTGAACTTCACTTTCATAATATAGTATGTTCCGCCATTTTTATTAAAACCACACTAAAAAGGTTAAATTTAAATTTTATTTGGAAATAGACCTACTTGATTAAGATGATCAATGGTGAATTGAATGTAACCTTCATTATTCTTTTGGTCAAAATTGAATATCGAAGATTCTAGGGAGGCTTGCATGTTGAGAAATAATGCATTCAGTGACAGAACTATTTCTGTTCTATTTTCCGAAATATGAATTATTATCTAGTTCTTATCTTACTCCGCACTATCCATTGTGCATCCCGTTCATACTGAAAGGTAATAGTCTTAACTTTATTGAATATAATAGAGCTATTTATTACAGTTTTTGTACCATACTTCAGTCAAAATTGCTACTTTTCAGCTATAACAAGTAAAAATTATAATTATAGTTTATAATTAGTATTTTTTGTAAGTCTGAACTATTTATTATTACGGACATAGTTATTATATCAAGTTAATGTTTATGCCATCTTGTTCTGCTACCAATATATTTCAATTTTCCGAGGTAATGCACCTCTTTGTCGATTGACTGGTGATCGGAAATACCTGTCTGAGAAAGGTTCTAGCGTTGTCTCCATCTCGAAATGGGTGGCTGTTGTCGCATGCTAACTCTTGTTTAGTTTGGTTGAAGTCGTACCAGGTAGTGAATTGAACAGTGGTATCGTAATTTTCAGGAGGGAATCCATATTTTACTATAAAATAACACATGTTTAGTGAGAAACAATGATAATTGAATGTATCAACTAAATCTGTAGTATATTATAGGTGGAAGTATTTAGCATGAAATTTTGATAGTATAAAATTATATTGGACTACGGCATTTAGGAATCTTCCAGATGATCCAAGTGAATGTTAAATCACTTCAAAATAGTGTTGAACAATAAGCATCAAATGTATATTATATCACCTTACATTATTAACGAAAACAGTATTTAACACTGCAATATATTGAGAAGGATTTAAATAAAGTCAACATTGAAAATAAACCGCATGAAATCAAATTATTTGCAATAGAATTGGAATAAAATAAGATCATTTTTTGAAAGCTATAAAGACTAAATTGCTTAAGCTGTCTTCTCCAGTTACAGTTAAGAAAATCTTGTTGGATTTTCAAGGAACAAAGTGTTTAAATTTATAAACAATCCATACAAATCATAATAAGTTAATGGAAAAAAATTAACATGGCATGTCTCATGGTCCATATCAATAAATGGCCACCATCTTGTTTTTCAATAATTTTGATTGAAAATAGTGTTGTGCAAAATATGAGGGTGTGAGGTGTCATCCCATAAGTTATTAATTAAGTTGAATCCATTGAACAGTTTATAGATTGTATAAAATCCACAAATAGTGCAACATTTTAGGGTAAAACAAATAATTACTCTCAATTTCACTGAAAAAATACCATAACAATTTTATTGAAAAGTTCAGAAGTTGAAGTTTTAGGTTAAAACAAATATTTTCTCTTAATTTGATGGGA
The DNA here is from genome assembly GCA_902155825.1 of Timema genevievae. Taxonomy (NCBI): domain Eukaryota; kingdom Metazoa; phylum Arthropoda; class Insecta; order Phasmatodea; family Timematidae; genus Timema; species Timema genevievae. Next base: position 51,062 of record CABFWO010002647.1, read on the forward strand.
AAATAAATGTACGGTAGTCTGGACAGAATTTCTCGCCCTTTTAACTAAAAAAATATATAAATAACCCGCCTCGGTGGCGTAGTTGGCTAACGCGCCAGTCGTGTTGAGTCAGACCACCGAGGACGGGGAGATCGAGGTTCGAATCTTGGTCGAGTGAACTGGGGTGGTTTTTCCTAAATGGTTTTCCACTCTCCCTCCACGCAAATGCGGGTTCACTTCCTCTAAATTCAACCTTCCCAATTCCTAATCCATTAGTGTAATTAGTACTTAAGCGTATAACCCGAACGTGTAAGACGCGGTGCTAACAAAAAAAAACTAAAAATAAAAACATTTACTAGAATCTCGTAAGATTTGTGAAACGAAAAACTATAAAAATATATTTTTTCCTTTCCCCTAGGAAATTATTGGTTTATAACAATATATTTCATTTAAAAGTGTTTTATTTTTAATAGTCTAGCTTTTCAATGATAAATAATCTCGTATTTCAAAGTATTGCATAGATATTATCAACATTGTTGATAGCCTATGTAAACAAAACTCCAAGCTATTTTATTGGGAAAATTAGATGCGTAATTTTGTTTGTAATATTAAAAAGTGTATATATCCAAATTTTAATCAAAATCTTTAAAGCTGATTTCATAAAAATAGCTTGTAAACTATCCTTAGCTTTAGGGTTGGATAGATAATTCCAAACATTCCTATAGATAGCCTCTTAACGACCCTAGATACCAAGTTCAACCCTCGCTAAAATAGTTTTGGTTCTAGACCAAGATACAAACAAGACATACAGGATCCAAAAAATCACTTTTTTTTTGTTTCGAACACACATAAAACATAAATATTCATCGTAATCTCGAGGAAAAGAAAAGTTACCACTAAAATACTAAAATGTTATCTCTTTAGGTATATGAGAATAATTTAAAAATTATATTATTAAATATTCGTTCGGCGTGACTTTGAGGAGAGAAAATAATGACCACGCCTCCCCTCTGTGATCAAGGGGTCAACATGCTGACCTCCAATAAATAAAACTGGTCAAATATAGTAGCAAATACACATACTACTTTTACGGTAATTTAAATTGACTAGACTCTTAGCTAGGCTATTTTAGATCACTTGTGTTCCCTGCACAGCTGTTGTTCCCCAATAACTAATTTTGTTCTAAATGACTTATATCTACCAATATATACAAATAAAATTTGAAGGACCTTGAAGAATTCTTTCTTCGGTTTGTTTTATACAGTCTTCTTTCTGGCTTTAAAGTGTCCAAAGTTTTTAAAAAATGAAAGATTTTGAGCAAGTAGGAACACTTCATTTTGATTCTGTAATAAAAGGGCTAATTTGATCTTAACATTTTTTAGATTTTGTAAAAGAAGAAGGGGGCTTATATTGTAAAAGTTTTGGAGACTGTTGTACTGGCTGTTGAGGGGACACACAACACGAAGTTTTAAATAGAAATGAATTTTATCATGAAAATATTCGTGTACTCACAATATAGTTTCATTTAAATGATTTATTATACTTATGTAAAATAAATATTTTAACTAGATAACAGTAATACACAACAATAATGTGTATCTAGGAAACCATTACTAGAATATATAGAAATACATCAGGTTTCTGGCAACAAATACTAATCATTGCTTTATTGTGAAGAACGAAAGAGTTTTGATTAAGGGAGCTAAGATTTATGAGAGTAAATATAAATGTTACGCACGATAATATAAAATAATATTTTCCACGCTATTACGGGAAAACATACCCATGATATTACGGAATAACATACCTCACATACGAGGATAAAATAATACACACGATACTAAGGGATAACATCACTGAAGATACTCTGCCATCTGATCAAGGTATTCAATAATAAAAACCAGTATTTCTGTAGGACTCTCACACATGGGTATCTAGAAGGTTTGTTTCATATGAATAATGTTAAATTTATGTGTGTCCTACCGACCATTATTAGTACTAAATTAATAATACTTTTTTAAGTTGAGAGTGATCAATTAAATGACACAGCAACAATATAGCGATAGTATTTAAGAGGTAGAGAATAAATTCTTTGATTAATTTTAAAAACGTGTCAGTAACATGTGTTCAAAACAACCAATTAAGGGCTACTTTAATCGAATGATTGATAGCACATTATTTTAAGTTACTTGTTAGAGCTTTGTCTTGCCAAATCAAAGTTCTAGGGTTTTAATCTAGGTCAGTGTATGTGGTATTTATTAAAACGAGATTAATTCTAAGATAAGCTATAATGTTGTGTGATGCAGAGTAGAAAATGGCCGCGACGGACATTCCGCAGAAGGAGTTGGCCACTAACACCCTGGCAACAACTCACACCATACACCAACAACTCAAACCATATATCCAGGCAGATCAAAAGAAGTAAAAATTAAAAAATATCAACTTAAAATATCCCGACCAAATTATGAAATTCGAGGACAATTTGTAATCTGGTCTTGATCTAAATTTTAAGTTCATGAACCCACACATTTTTGATAACACGACTATTTTAAATCACGAAGATGCTACGAAACAACCAAAGAACATCCGAAATTCCAAGTAACAATAATTCAATCTCCAAAAACAAATATATACCGTGGTGGCTAGACGGTTTTTAAAAGTGATTTCCCCTCTTCCGAAAATATTAACAACTCAGGCAACAATTCTAAATTTAAAACTACCTATTTGGCTGACAATACAAAAATTACAATTGAGAATCCAGACGATCTAGACATTTCTATAAGATTTGATAAATTTTCTGAAACCAGTTCTAAGGTAATTACTAAGTATTTGGAATGGTGGCTTGGAAAAATGGATGATCCCCCCCCGCCGAAGATGTCGACGAGGAAGAAACTACATCATGTACAGGAAGACTCTTTAGGCGAATTTGACTTCAGAAATTAAGTATTTTCAAATACATTTACAAATCATAATTATTTTAATTATCACTTTTAAAAATTCAAAATTTTCAATTGAAAACAATTTGTGCTTAATCTATGTCAGTGCTTGACTAAATTTCTGAGAAAATCTTTACAACTTTTTTTTATCAGCACCTTCCTGTCTAGGCTTTAGGCAAATAACTGTTCTCAATATATATTTTTAAGAATCACTCATTTTAGAAATGGCTTTATTCAAAAAATTCAAAAAATGAGTTATTGCCATACATGGGTTAATATAACGTAGGCGCACGTTTCTGTATAGAAAGGGATTTAGTCCAAATACTCATATGGGAGCAGTGGCACTGCAATTTCAGATGGCAGTTAAGAAAGGGCTTTATTACTATTGTTGAAAAAAGTTTTTTGTATTATTATAATTGATTGCACAACATGTGATATTATTTAGTGTTTTTGTTTTTAGTAATGATTTGTATCTCTCAATGTTCAGCCATTAGACTATAAAGTAACAATAATGGTTAGTTATTGCTACAATGTTGAGTATAATAAGCGTTAATATGTAATACGGTTTTGTTTGGTCATAATAACAATGATAAAAACATTTTTATTAGTTTTTCAAAGTTCTGCAGTGAAAATATTAGTTCCTTTGGAAGATTTAATGCTTTAGATTAAACCTAAAAAACTTGGATCATATTAGAAGGGGAATTATTCCATATTTTTATATTTTTTATAATAAGAGAGATGCACTAATCCAAAGAAACACATGTTCTATAACTTCTCAGTTGCTGTAGTCTTATTTATTGTGGCATTGAAAATTCATTATATGTTTCTATTAACTCTACAAAATGATTTTTTATCTTCTGAAACACGTGGATTTTGGAGTAATGTCCTTTCTAAAATGAGCGATTCATTATTGTAGAAATCGTTTAATTTGTTTAAAATCATTAAATTATTATAAAACGAGGGGGGAAAATGAATGCCCACTCAAAAATACAACAGAACAAAAGCTTTTTATAGTTAAACGTTCAAGTTGTGTTTATAGCCTAATATCTTAGACCAGTATGAAGAAGAAGATAAATGAAAACTCTTGAATATTAAAATTTACGTCTGCCATTTTAATTCAATATGGCTGCTATAAAGCCCTCCTTTTTGGTATATTTCTCAACTTCTTCTGAACGTATTTGTATATGACCAAATTTGAAATGTTCCTGGATATAGATACGTATTATAAAATACATCCCGTCTGAAGAACGAGTAGTTAGCTAGTTCTATATGGATCTGAAACAAGTCACCATTCAACTAAAAGTGCTTTAAATGGAAATAATCTTTGGAAGTAAAAGCAATTAGTATACTCTATGAAGCCAGATATTTACGTGAAAATAATTTACAAATATATATAATCTATTTTAGTAGCCTTAACATGACTCCTCATAATTAGACAATTTTTTATTTATATGATAAAAAAATACTGAGAACAAATGATGCTGAAAAAGGTTGACTATATTAATGTGGCCATTAACAATACAAGTATGCCATTTTATGCTAACATGAAAATAATTTGGAGCTACAATCAATTCAAAATACTTTGTTATGAATTATTTATTGACTGGCTTCAAAATCAAAACACAAATAATAATAAACTGTGTCTTTGGGAAGAGGCCACAAGAATGGTCCAAGATTTGTTTAATATTTGAGACAAAATTCATCAACATTGGTTCCCTTTCTGTGTTATGAAGGAGCAGATGACATGAACTTGCTGTATTTACAAACAAGTTGTTATGAGTTCTGCAATTTACCATTTTAAGAACAATTTTTAACAGATTTTTCTACTATAATAACCACTTATATTTTACTCACCAAATGAATTTTTATTAAAAGTGTAGATAACTGATACACATTTTAAGTGGAAACGCTGCTTGAATACGGACATCAAATTATATTGACTCTCCCATAGCAAAGACATATTGAGTGAATATGAAGATTGCAGTTCAGCCGCTGTAAATCGTACATTATATAACAATATTGAATATAATATATACTTTTTAGAAATCATCATTTTGTTTGAAACCGATATAATTTGTTTTTTAAAATTCACTTCAAAACATACTTATTTAAATCGCTTGCACTTCTAATTTATTATTAAAAAATGTATGTTGTTTAAAAATTCTTAATATTAATTATTTGAAGAAAAGTCAAAATTATTCGTGTTTTAATAACTGTGGCGCAATATAAATTTGTTAAAATATTAAATCTGCCTGTTCAATAGTTTACAAATAATAATTGCGGCTGTATCTGTCACACTTCTAATTAATTAATAATGGGAGAATATATTCGTTATCCACACTTTTATATCCAAATGGTCCTATATCAATGAGCACTTAAATTTAAAATAAAAAACACAAATTTATGCAATTTTTTTAATACAATCCATCATATTCGTAACACCACTAACATTTATTTGTACGATTTTCTCTTCATTTATCACCAATAAATCTCTCTTTATTGTCAATAAGCAACTCAATACATCATTAAATAATTCATACTTCTAAACTAGACTAGAATTTATATTTTATTTAATATTTCAAAACCAAACTGAATGACATCTTGTATGACATTGACAACATTTTGATGTGATAAAGTAAAACACTTTAAGGTATAGAAAACAAGGGAAAAGGACAGTGTTTCTCCAGTTTTTATATCATAGCTTTTTTTGGCCAAAATAAATATAATATTGCTTCTATACAAATAGAGTTTAATTTGGTTCACATGGTGATATCAATTGTTCTTGAATATCTGTCATGAGCATAGCGGCATTCGATGAAAAGCTTTTTTAAATGAAGAGAAAAAGTTGTCATTAAATTGATATCACCATGTGAATAAAATTACATTTTATGTTTGTATTGGAGAATTATTTGATTTATTTTGACAAAAAAAAAATTATATAAAAACCGCAAAAATACTGCCACTAACCATCGTATCCAGCTCTTCCGCCTTAAAATGTGTGGAATGTGACTGGCGTACACATGTTTTTAATAACAATGAGAGAAAAAAATTCTGTAGATAACCGCGACACTATAGAATTACTTATATCCATAAGTTACCTTCCAGTGGGACGGAGTGAACTGAAAGTAGGGGAAGCACAGACGGAACTTTTGGGGGTTATTTTCCTCAAAGGAAAATGTTTATTGCAGTTATGAGGGCGTTTATAACCTAAAATAGTCACAGGTGGGTACAATCCTGACAGCTCAATCAAAGTGGCCTATTTTTAGATAAATATAGTATACATATATTACTAACATTTTGTATGTTTTTTAAAGATAAGGTAGCATTATCTACGACGACTACAAACAATTGCTTGACTTACCTGGTTGTCACACCATTTTACCTACTTGATCCACACACCACGCCGAGCATGTTTACTATAGTCCAGGCAAGATAGCGGAAAAACATTCATTTCTTAAAATAAATTAACCATCCACTTTATCAACGTGATAATTAGAAGAAAAATTGTAGAAATTGAATGTATATACTTTGGACTAAATCGGCTTGTAGCTTTTAAGTTAAAAAAAATCATAAAAGTGCCGAAAACCGGTATTTTCACTTTTAAGGTGTGAATTTTTTTTAAAACAAAAATCCCGTGATAGCGCCTAAAAAGACGAAAAAATGAGCCCTGTTCAGTTGAAATTGGTTCACAACTTTTTCAATAAAAAAATCAAAACTGCGAAAAATGACCACTATTTGACATTTAATAACAGGGGCTGTAATTGTCCTAGGAACTTGTTTATGGGCTTATATTGTAGCTCTTGTTAGTGCCTACTTACAATAAAAAATTTGTGCAAAAATAATTATAGCTTTTTTCGGAAATCGCGAGTATGTAAAAACAGGTGTTCCAGATAAACTGTTTGGAAGCGGCCAAAAATGGTCATAGAGTGATTTTTCAAAGCACTATTTGTTCGCAAAGAATTTATCTACAGCCCTCATATAATGAAATGTAAGCAGGGTCCGATTTAATACCTAAAAACGCGTCTGAAAACTAGGGTGTTTGTTGCTTCGGGCGCTTGGGCGTGCGAGCAGAGGAGAAGTGGCAACCTGGACCCCTAATTTTGAAACTTGCGGAAATATTCGCTTGCGAGCTAGCTCGCAGCTCATGAACTCGCAAATCGCAGGCTGTACTAAAACAGAGCTAATTTTGAAAGGTTTATACTGTCGTGCGAGTGGATGTAGGGTTGTTTCGCTTGCGACTGAGTTTTCAATCCGACAACACTGTAAAACCATGACGTGTGCCAAAGGATTGAGGCGATGAGATGCCACAACACGCCATTATACAAGATACGTAACTGAAAGTAAACACTATTATTGTATTGAGTGCATCATATAAAACGATTTGTTTAGTTTTATTAGGAAACCATCTTCCATTTGTATACATCTACGCTTATTGTTTCAAAAATTGTCAAGTTATATGACTATATCTAAAACCCTTCTATCAAACAACATCCACTTTAGCACACTTGGTAGCGTACTTAGTTAAAACTCAGATCTCCACGAGTTGGATCCCACCCCAGTCATAGTATTTTAATGTTTTGTCTGAATTTAAATAACTTTTTAGTAATTAGAATTCAATAAAATATTTTATTTTCGCAACTATTTTTAAACATAAATATGCCCTAAAGATTTTTACTATACAGAATAATAATTAGCTTGCTTAGCCTTATTTTAAAATGTGTACATTTTTACGTCATAAAACCCATGAATTTAATTTTAAATAATCACCTACATACAAAATTTCAAAATTAATGTATATCTTAGACTTTGATATGGGCCTACCGTTTTTAATTTACTTCCTTTTTAAATTATTTTTAAGGACTAATTTTGAAACGTGCGAGTAACGATTCGCTAGCGTATTTCTCTCATCTCGCACACAATCTCACAAACTCCTAATTTTGAAACTTCTGCGCTACGAAAACTGACGTCACACGACCGAATAGCGAGCGGATTCTATTCGCCAGCCTCACACCGTGCGAGACAAGCCTTGCCTATCGAGTAGGCAGTATATAACAAAATGGATGCCATCCCCTTCTTCGGTTGAAGCTTTCTGAGAGTGATTTTGTTGAAGTAAATCTACTATTGTACAAAATAGGTTTACAGAAGGAAAAAATATGATTGCTTTGTACACTTTATACAATCCTTCAATAAAAATATTTGTTTGGGTGAAAATATAACTATATTCTAAATTTTTCACTATAATTTAACCGTTAAATTGGCTGAGTCGCTAGAGTGACCATCTCAAAATTTAGAGTTCGCGTGTTCAAATCCTTCTATCTATAATTTTTTTAAATTTATCAGACTTTAAACTTTAATTTTAAATGATCGTCTTAGTAAGCATATAATTTGTTTTAAATATTTTTATAGAAGTATACAAGGTATTTAAGCCTACGTAGACTAACATAATAGTCCTTAAAAATAATTTTAAAAAGTAGTAATTTAAAAACGGTAGGCCTACATTAATTTTGAAATTTTATATGTAGGTGATTATTTAAAAATTAAATTAATGAGTTTTATGACATAAAAATGTACAAATTTTAAAATAAGGCTAAGCAAGCTAATTATTATTTGCATAGTAAAAACCTTTAGGGTATATTTATGTTTTAAAAATAGTTGCGAAAGTAAAATAATATATTACTGAATTCTAATTACTCAAAAGTGATTTAAATTCAGACAGAAAATTAAAATATTATAATCGGGGTAGGATCGGACTCGTGAATACCTGAATTTAGGTCAAGCACGCTACTAAGTGTGCTAAAGTGAGTATTGAATGCGAGAAAGGTTTTACTTCTAGTCATATAACTTGAGAAATTTTTGAGACAACAAGCTTAGATGTATACAAATGGAGGATGGTTTCCTAATAAAACTAAACAAATCGTTTTATATGATGCACTCAATACAATAATAGTGTTTACTTTCAGTTAGGTATCTTGTATAATGGCGTGTTGTGGCATTTCATCGCCTCAATCCTTTGGCACACGTCCTGGTTTTACAGTGTTGTCGGATTGAAAACACAGTCGCAAGCGAAACTGCACTACACCAACTCGTACGACATTAGAAACCTTTCAAAATTAGCTCTGTTTTAGTACAGCCTGCGATTTGTGAGTTCATGAGTTGCGAGCTAGCTCGCAAGTGAATATTTTCGCAAGTTTTCAAAATTAGGGGTCCTGGAGCGGAATTGTACGTGACCCCTACCGTTTAGTCTAGTAACCGTGGATAAAACTATATTGTGATTACTGACTAGCGCTTATTTCTTTGCAGTGTTGTCGGTGAGAATAAAATATTAAATTGAGCAAATTTAAAGAAAATATTGTTATAGAAAGGTGGCGACTATGATAATAGCACCTTTTAATCACAGTAGTGGTTTGATTTTATACACACTTCAAAAGAGCAGAATGCACAGTACACTCTTCAATTCAGAAGAAAATAGTATTCACTAGAATAGTCAGTTGTCAATACTGTCAAATTGATCCGATCTTTATAAACCTTCAGTTGGTTGTTACTTATCACACACTTTTTATTTTTGGAGTTTATTTTTGCTCAAAACAAGTATGGACAAAGAATCAAAGAATATTGTTCGTAAAATCGTTACTGATTTCATATGTCTATTCATTGGTGAGTTTAATCTATTGAAGACAAATACCTTACATTTAGTGATTACAAATTATATTGTTAGCATTAAGAAAATAGGACCTTTAGATCTTCTGAAAAATGTAGGCCTAAACATCTCGGGAACTAGGTCAAAAATGACTGAGATTGGTGGAGAGGGGGATAGTAGCGTGTAGTGCATTTGTGTACCAGTTCTTGTCCAACGTTTAACTAAAGCACAAGATTTACTGGCTCTAGTCCTCGCGCCGAGGGCGGGATTTTTTTTTTCCTCTGTCAAATTAAGACAAAATTTGATATCTTATAGGTCTAGCACCTATCTATACACACAAAACATAAGAAAATTTCAGATTACATAAAAACAAATGTTGTGAAAAAACAAAAACATTCTTAGAAAACTCACCTAATTGCTATTTTGAAGCATGGCTGTCTTGATTCTTCAATTTAGTTTAGATACCAATGCAATTATTTCATTTATCTAAAAGAAATTGGCTTCTTAGGCAATGACTTGTAGTACCTTTAAATAAAATTATTTTTAGGTATATTCATTGTATGGCCATATCAAGAATGTGTTGGGTAACACTAACTCAGTAATACTGTTTTTATTCCTTTAGGCCTAAGTTAGTCTAGAAGTTGATTGGTGTATTTTATAAAATTCATTAAACATTTACAACCCCAGGGGTGCAGGTGCCATAGTGAAGCAGTGTCGGTGTAAGCACAAAGAGTTGTAAGAATTAAATAGCCAAAGCTGTTATTAATTTTAGAGAGGAATTCACCATCTAGATATCATATTCTGAAAATTGAAAAATGACACCTGGACACGGGAATCAAATCCGGGACCTTTGGCTTATAACGCCAATGCTCTACCATTGAGCACTCCAGGGGTTGTCCCGTGCCCAGGGTCATTCTTCACTCATATTTTAAGGCAGTCTATGATGGACGTTCGGAAATCCTCTCTAAAATGAATAACAACTTCGGCTATTTGATTCTTAATATTATCTGTACAGTTATAATAATAATTGTACGAGTGGCAGTAACAAGCCAACTACCGAGTCGAAGATGGCTGCGTTATCTGATGGCTCGTGAATAAAGCTGATGATTTCCGCACGTCCATCATAGACTCTGCCTTAAAATATGAGTGAAGAATGACCCTGGGCATGGGACGACTCTTGGATAGCTCAATGGTAGAGCATTGGCATACTAAGCCAAAGGTCCTGGGTTCGATTCCCGTGTCCAGGTGTCATTTTTCAATTTTCAGAATACAAAGAGTTGTGGTGTCTAGGGGCTAAGATAATGTGTCAGAGTTCTAGATAAGAAGTCAGAGGTTGAGATAAGGGTAAAAGGAAAAATCTAAAAATTCAACCTGGCTAATGGCATGATTGAGTGATGAGTCATCAGTCACCTACCCTACCGCGGGTGTTTGGTAGCTATGGCGGGCAGGCAGGGGAGGGTAGGAAAGGGTGAGCGATCTTTTGGTTTTAGTTTGAATTCATTCACTCTTATATCGCTGCCTAATTACATGTTGATGTGTTTATTTAAACTTGTGCCATGCGTATTGTAATAATTGTGTATCTATGAAATCATTGTATTAAGTGGACCTATTAGTGCTTGTACAATAGATAAATGTTTATAAAAAATTATATGGTTTAGTGAAACAAATGTGTAGGCTATTATGTCAATTGTGCTTATTGTGAATGGCGTGGCAGACGTAATAAACTCGGATATCAAGTATCTAATAAACATCCCCAAGAAAAATCTAGACGTAAGGATCAAGGGAGTATTGCAATTTTGTAAAACTTAAATTATGTGATCAGGAAAAACTCATAGTCTTAAATAGCGATAATATTTCCCCCAGTGTGGTTGATAGTGATAGACCTTGAAGTAGTGGAGAGTCTAAGAAAAAACGAAAAGTCTATGAAAATCAACAATTAAATCAAGGCCTCCTGGAATTACACTCCATTGCCTCTTACTATCAAGATGTAAAATTAAATGTAGGCCTAGGTACCGGTAAGACTACTGGTATTAATGAACAATTAATAACAATATGTAATGCACACAAGATTGGAGAAAACTAAATTTTTTATAAGGTAGGTTGGAATTTGAATTTTCCAATCAATGTAGTAGGTAATAATCCTTATTCCCTTCAGCCTCTATAAAAAATTCAATGTTTTATTTTGAGCGCTATGGTTTTCGGGGATTTTTTTTAATGTAATGTTCTGGGGAAATATTGGATTTCTGAACATATTCTGCACCTTTGTACAACTCTAATTATGTTGAAAAAACTAATTTAAATCTTTTCAAGAGGTTATTAATGTTGAAAAAATGCCTTTCATTTCGCATACCGGTACTTTACTATGGGCAATCAGACAGAACATTCTCCAAAATAAACTTTTGAATACAACATTGAATTAATGAGGCTACACCTTGTTAACAGGATAATGCATCATGTTCAAAAAAACTGGATATGTTTATACTTTTGCATTCATCAGTAACTGTCTACTCACATAGAATAGTTAAGGTTTCATTAACTAATTTAGATTAAAAAAACACCCATTTTACCAAGGTTGTTAGAATTTTACCCGTTCCAATTAAACTTGCTCAAAAGCACACCAAAGTACTCACAATATTTACTTGTAACACATTACCCAGTAACTTAAAGCATCTCATAACATAGGCCTAATTGAATTGTCTAATTTCCCTATTATATAGTGTCTTACCATATGGGCGATACTGAAAATTATTTTAATAAAACACAAGCTCCCATTAAAACAAATAACATTTTGAGTTTGTTTTTTGGTGTTGTAATGTTTTTAGACTGATTTAAAAGCATTAAAGAGTTAGCTTTGTAGGCCTTAACATGAAACAAACAAATTATTATTACATTTATATATGTATTATTCTTAAATTTTATGTTGTCTTACAAGTTATAGGCCTATACCTACTTGTAAATTTCAAACTTTTTTCTTAGTAGGCCTATTGATGGTTATTTCTAGTTCTTGCATATCTACTAAATTAGAACACAACATTAAACACTTTTCTGTCTCTAAATGTCATTTTTCAAAGGTTATTAAAAAAATTGGAGGTAGACTACTGTACCCTAAAACAATACTTGTATGTGATATGGTACATAATATAATTTAATTGCTCTTGTGTTTGCAAGATGTAATCTTTTCAACATAAAAAACAAAGTTTTTCCAACAATCTCAAAATTTTTGGGCCAGGCAACCTATGTTGTTCACTAACTTCATTTATAAAGTTATGTAGACCTGTTTGGGGTGAAAACGTAAATTAAAAACTATGTACCATGAAATAAATTTAAAAAAAAACCTTCTATTAATGCTAAGCTATACAAAAAGTAGAACATGGATTTTCTTCTTTTGTAATTGCATCAATTTTAGTTTGAATGGAAAGGATTTTGTCATTTTCCTATTCATTAGCTCATATTTAGTAGGCACAGACACCATCAATACCATAAAATGATTTATGCATGATTGATAACATTGATCTTTTACAATATTCATTCTAGCTCTACTTATTATTACCTGCTTAGGTTATACACATATAAATGTACTAATTACACTAATGTATTAGGAATGAAGAAGGTTGAATATATTGAGGAAGTAGGCCTATATCTGTGTTTGCATGGAGGGAGAGTGGAAAACCATTTAGGGAAAACCACCCCAATACACCCGAGTGGGATTCAAACCCTTATCTAACGGTAATCAGCAATCTAGCTTATTGTGAAAGTGACACTTTAGACCATGCGGCCACCAAAAACGGCTAATATTTAGTTCACGCATCTATACATCTTTAGATTTATAAGGGGGAAATTTTCTAAAGCACATTTTTTATAATGGATAATACTTGGATATATAATTGTAGATTTAATGGATAGAGATTATCAAAATAAAAAATTATTACTTTGATATAGTATAGGATGAATTAAATAATAGCAGAATGTGTCTGGCAAAGTACACAATAAATAAGTTGAAATAATTACAGTGGATATTAAAGGTGACTGGTATGAACTTAAAATATGTAGGCCTACAGATTTATTGGTTATAAGATGCTCAATATAGGAATATTAACAATATAAATTTAATAAATTATAAATGAATATACCTTTAAATATACACAATAAAATCAAAATAAACACTCAGAATGTACCTATAAAGAAACATCTCTGAGAATATAAACAATAATATACAGTCAAATCTCGATTCTACGACCCCGGGAATAACATCCCTCTCAAAGTAACGACCCTTTTTTGGGGGGGGAATCGTGAAAAATGTGGAAAGAATGGTCGAAAATTTTAAGGAAATCGGCCGTAAAATGTGTTTATTGCACTTATTTAGGTCACTGGGCTACGATAGGTCAGTTATAAAAATAGACACCACCCTATCAATGCCAGCCAATAGCACTTGACTCTATCCACCCCCTCCCACAAGCAAGACAATGTTTCCCCCCGCGCAACTGCTGCTACATCATGCGCCAGGCTTGTTGCCATTGTTATTTTGATTCTCGATTTGGTTTGATTTTGTGAACGATTTTTGATGAGCCAAGCTATTATTTAACATTGTTATTTCGATTTGGTTACATTTTTGGTTTCATTTTGTGAAAGATTTTTGACGACGCACGCTATTTTTTTATTTGATACAAACTTATAATTTTGACTAAATGAGTGGAAAGAAGACCTTGGACTTTCTTGACACTCATGAAGAATTAAGAGATCATCCAGAAAGTGGATGAGAAGGAGATTACAACTACGGAGATTGCGCAGCAGCATGGCATCCTGATGTCGACACTTTTCACGATTCTCAAAATAAGAGAATAAATTGTGAATGCAGTGCAGAAGGAAGGCCACAATGTAAAGGCCAAAAATTTGAAGGGTCTGATGCACGCGAATCTAGAGCAAGCTATGCTGGAGTGGTTTAGCCAGAATAGAGCGCAAAAGTGCCAATAAATGGACCGATGATGTAGAGGAAGGTCGATGAATTTTCCCTGAGGTTGGGTATAGAAAACTAAGTGTTCTATTGGGTGGCTAGAACTTTTCAAAGTGCATCACAGCATATCCAGCCACAAGGTCGTCGGTGAAAGCGCATCGGTCGACCCAACACCGGTGAGGTTGTGAATGCCCTTGCTCCGAAACATCCTTAGGCGCTATCAGCCTCAAGATGTATACAACGCTGACGAGCTGGGGGTGTTCTACAACCTCATGCCAGATCACACTCTTGTTGTGAAAGGGGATAAGTGCCTCATCGTCCTTCTGTGCTGCAACATGGACGACAGCGATAAGATGAAGCCCCTCATGATCGGGAAGTTCAAGAAACCCCGGGGTTTCAAGTGCAACATCCTGCCTTGTGACTATGATTTTAATAAGAAGGCATGGATGACCTTGGGGGTGTTCACGAGGTGGCTTCAAGGCTTCGATTCGAAGATGGACACCGCAAATAGAAAAGTCGTGCTCTTTGTCGAAAATTGTCCCGCACATCCTGCTCTCAACAAACTCAGGAACATCAAGCTGGTGTTTCTACCAAAGTACACCACCAGCATGCTTCAGCCCCTGGACCGGGTGGTAATCCAGCAAGTGAAGGTGAAGTTCTGGGAGATACTTGTGCAGAGTATGGTGGGAAATCTTGGCATGAGCAAGGTCAAAAAGTGGGACATGTTCAGGGCCATGGAGGGAATCGTCGCCAGTTGGAGGGCCGTGAGACCGGCGGTAATTGCCAACTGCTTCCGACACAGCCACTTTGTCCTACCAGTCAACGAAGAGACTGAAGTCTATGTACGACCCACGGCCAGTGGACGCCAATTCTCAGCCAGGCCTCTACACGGAACTGCAGCCTGGCTCATAAACAGCACCTTCGTCTGCCCTCCTGACTTTCACTCGGCCTTGCGACGAGGAAACGTGGCCGAGATTAGCCCCAGACTGCACGTATGAGGAGTACATAGCAGCAGACGATGACATCACAGTTTGGCACACACTCGACAACGCCGATATAATCAGGGAGCAGCAAGAGTCCAGGGATGAAGAGGGGGAGGAAGAAATGGAAGAAGAGCCTGAAGACATCCCCACAACTAAAGATGTTCTGAATGCCGGGGACGTCTACTCAAGAGCACTTAAGTTCCAGGGCACTAGCGAAGAGCTATGGTTCCAGTTCTATAACGTGAAAGACTTCATCGAGCAAATTGGCGCTAAAAAGAAGCAGGCCTCCATAATGGACTTCTTTAAGAAATGGGTAGTTTTTTTCATGTTTTGTCCAAAAAATTCCATTTTTGCGTATGAGGGTTGGGGGTGGAACAAAATCGATTAAAATTCCAATAACGACCGCTTCGAAATAACGACCCTTTTCCATGGAACCGTGAAAGGTCATAAAATCGAGAGCTGACTGTATTGATTAAAAATGTTTAAGTGAAATACTTGAAATGATTAGGCTTATAGCAAGTAAAAATGCAAATATAGTTTTATAAGCTCGTAGCGAACTAAATCAACCTATAAAGGCAACTAAATGAACCCATCAAATGTGTCAATTTAACAATTAATATAATATGTTTAGAAAATTGGTGGCAAATTCAAGTACAGTCAAACTTGGATATTTCAAATGTATATAATACAAATTTGTGTTTAGTTCAAACTTTTTCCTTGGTCCTTTGAACCTTCTATTAAAACAATGTTAAAAAAAATCACACGTAATTCGAACTTATTTTGTTTAATTTAAAGTAAAATTACCTCAAAGATAATGAAAAAAAGGCCTGAAAAAACAATAAAAAATGTCCAGATTAAAAAAAACCTGTAAACACAGTATTCTGTACTGTACATATTGTTATGTAAAATCTAAGAATAAAATGATACGTATACGCTACTATATTTTACTTTACTGAATTGATGAACTTGAAGTTATTTTTCTAAGCCCAAATAAAAACTTAACCCAATTCAAATTTTTTGATAGTTCTAATTTTTCTAGTGGTCCCTTCAGCTTCAAACTAGCCAGATATGTTAAATCAAAGAATGTTATTAAAAACATTGAAAATAGAATAAGTAAATAAAATTTTGTTTAACACAGCAGTGGTTAATGCAAGCAATATTTATATGAAATTTTGCAGATATTAGCTATAAATCCAAAGTCTTATCTTATTAGAAGAGTCCCTTTATAAAATTATATTTACAATTTTACTTGCTATAATCATTTCAATAACTTATTTCACTTATACATTTTTAATCAATATATTTTTGTTTTATTCTCACAGATGTTTCTTTATACATTTTAAGTGCTTTTTGTAATTCTATTGTGTATATTTCAAGGTATGTTAATTTATAGTTAGTTAAATTTATATTGTTAATACTACATATTTTGAGCATCTTATAACATTTAAATCTAGACATATAATGAGCTTATATCAGTCACCTTTATTCTATATCCATTGTAATTATTTCATTTTATTTATTGTGTACTTTGCCACCTGCAGATTCTGTTATTTAATTTATCCAATATTATTTAAAGGTATTTATTCTTTATTTTGATCATCTAGGGATAGGCAATATCCATAAAATCAAACAATTATGTACCTATATTAAAGTCTTATCTATTTATATATTACTCTCCTTACTTTATTTAATATTTTAGCTATATATATATATACTAAATTTAGGCCACCCAATGAGGTCTGGGTTATTGACTGACAAATCGGTGACCTGAACAACCAGGGTGCGTATTAACATTCCCTAACCCAGCACAGAGCACCACGCATTTAGAGCGATATGATTGGTCCCTACACCGCACCGTCTCTCTCTCTCTTTCCCCTACGCCGCCTTTCTCCTCTCACGCGCTGTGTCACGCTACAGTGCCTTAAACGGTTAATAGTATTAATTATAAAGTAAAGTATTATTTTGGTAGGAAGAGCAGTAAAAGTTAGTTACTAAAGTTACCAAAACCATTTTAATATATTCATACATCAATTGATGTTATCTGCAGTTGTTTCTTTTGATAGATATTATCAATATCGATAATAGTAAAATGTTATCACTGTTGACCGCAAGGAAATATTTTTGAATTTTCTCTACCATTCTTCCAACCAAAATTAGGGTGTATGTATAGTTATTATGTATATAATTTATATATCTGTCGCATATATCTAAATTGTATATATATTATAGTAAAGACTATATATGCATTATGGTATATATTTAGATCTTTAGTGCAAATACTATAGTACCAGTAATATATAATATATATTATATTATAATACCTATAATATGCATTGTATATATGTATCACATATCAAAACACATTAATCATGCTCCCTTTCTGTGCTCTAATAAATATGCTACTATGAATGTGCTGAATGTGATGAGTTTGTAAAGTCACCGGTGATTCTACAAATCCACTGGTTCACTTGGGGAATGTAAAAAATGTATTTACTATTTCACATACTCATCGAACATTTTACGAACTAACATCAACCCCCAGTGTATGTTAATAAGTCACGTCAAGATTAGGTTTGGTTAGGTTAATTTAGGCAAGTTAGGTTCGTTTATATAATCTTAGACGAGTTTATTTTAGCTTAGGTTAGGTTAGGTTAGTTTGGATTTATGTTCTATATTTTTATTCAGATAAACAAGCTAGTCCGTAGTTCGAGGGGAGTTGGGAAATCAACCCCCCTCCAAAATTTTATGAACCAAAAATTTATGGCTTTATTTATGGTTCAAACAATATCAAAATTAAGGTAAAAGTACAAATCAGGGGGCTGTGTTACCATAAAAAGCACTTCAGAGAGCTTCTAGATGTGTTTAATATTTAGAATTTTTCTATCCTTCGGCAGTTAGGGGGCTATGTTGTCATAAAAGACACTTCAGATAGCCACTAGAGGTGTTTTAACATTCAGAATTTTTTCTTACCTTCGGCAGTTATGGTGTTATGTTGCCATAAAAAAACACTTCGGTTAGCTTTTAGAGGTGTTTAATATTTAGAATTTGCCCAAGCCTTCGGCAGTTAGGGGGCTATGTTGCCATAAAAAACACTTCAGATAGCTTCTAGAACTGTTTAGAATTTAGAATTTTTTCTAGCCTCCGGCAATTGGGGAATGAGCCCACCAAACTTCACCAAAATTATTGGCTGGCTACAGTCTTATACACAAGATATTTTTAAAAAAATCACCGGTAAGTGTAGATAATACAGTTCATATTTCATACTTTCACCAAACTGCATTGGTAAATTAATAAAATCATTGGTAAATTTAGATAAATCCTATAATTTGTTAAATAAACCATCGCTTTCGGTGATTCTATATATTCACTGGTTATTTTACAAAATAATGAATTAAGCACATTCACAGTAACATATATATTTTATAGCACCACGTTTTACTACCCGTTCGGGTTGTACGCCTATGCACTAATTACGCTAATGGGTTAGGGACAATGTAGGTGTTATTTAGAGGAAGTGCACTCAAAGTTGTGTGGAGAGAGTGGGAGAAACCATTTAGAAAAAACCACTATCAGTGCACCCTACCGGGATTTAACCCCGATCTCCCCGTCTTCGGCAGTCTTGTTTAACACGAGACTAGCGCATTATACCGTGCAGCCTGTATTCTAATATTGTCTTACTATAATTATATCTTCAGAATTAATTAATGGGAGGAACTCTTGTAATGTAATTAATGTATTCTAAATAATTTGCATGACTACTTATAAGGTTTGAACCTTTCTAAAGTATATTTAAATGTTCTTTTATTGTTTTGTAACTATTTGTTACGTTTGAACCTTTCCTTAAAGTGTATTTAAATGTTTTTTAATTATTATTTTGTAATTACCTGTTATGTTTGAACCTCTTCTTGAAGTTTATTTAAATATTTTTTTATTATTTTGTAACTATCCATTATATTTGAGTATTTACTTAAATAGTATTTAAATGTTTTTAAAAAATTATTTTGTAACTATTTATTATGTTTGAAATGTCTCCTAAAGTGTATTTAAATTTTTATTTTTTTATTTTTTTTAACTACTTTTCTTATTGTGTATTTAAAGGTTTTTTGAAATTATTTTGTAACTGCTTATAATGTTTGAACCTAATTTGCGTAGCTACATATAGTATTTAAACCTTCCTTTAAAATATTGTATATTGTTGTTTAAGCCTTTCTTTGAATTGATTATACAGTATTTATTTTATTTTAATAATACATTTTTAATAATAAATATAGTAGATCATGACATGACATGATCATGACTCTCTTTTTCACCTGAAATCCTCGCCTCATAATACGTGTCTGAAATTGAGTATTTTCTAGTATATATGTTTCGCTGGAAAAAGTAATTTACCTAACTTCAATACGAGCGAAGCCAACGGCAAATTCCTAGTTAGTATATTATGTGCAGCAACACTTATGCCCTTGTTGCGCTTGGTGATTGACCGCTGTTTGAAGATCGCGCAAAGACCTAGAGCCAATCATATCGCTCTAAATGTGTGGTGCTCTGTACTGGGTTAGGGAATGTTAATACGCAACCAGGGTACATCTATGATGAGTTAAGGAAGCCTTGGGACAAGGTGACAGTTTCCCAGTATGGACGCCAGACATTCTGTCAATTACGACATTAGGTGGCTTACCACAGCTAAAGAACCCCTGGCTTAACACTAAGCCCTCTGGTGAGGGTGGAATGCAGCCGTCCCAGTTCAGTACTCTACTAGTGTCGCTGTCCTGACAAATTGAGCCCCTCTAACCTGATCAAAAATTAAATTATTTGTAGTTTACAAATTTGAACATGAAACATCAAAGAATAATATTGTAATATTAAGTTTAAGGAATTTTGTAACTGGAAAAAATTATCATGGGTGAAGTTTATTATTAAATGTCTAGGGAAAATATTTAAACGAATGTTGTAAATGAGGAAGTACCAGCTGAGTTAATAATATAAACATAAGCATTAGAAAAACCTGTTAAATCATTTTTTTTAAATGGGTTCTCTACTAGACTAAAAATAAAAACTATGACCTTGTTTAACCTTTAAACTTGGTTGTGAATGTGCGGTGTATTTTTATCGGTTGTGAATTAAATCTACCGAGTTAAGCTTAATGATGCGGCCACTACAGTGGTTATCTACTGTGTTTGAGTTGAGCTCTCCAACCTTGACAACTCTGTGCATAAAACATGATTATTTTTATCTGTTCTTTTTTATTTATAGCCATTATGAAAACATGAAAACATAACAGTAAGAACAAGAGAAATGAGACATATACCTGTGTGTGGGCTTTGATTTTCTAGAAATGTGAAGCTACTATAAATTTCCAAAGCTGTATAATATTTTAAATTACAACATCCATGTGGGATATTAAATAGCTTTAATCTAGACATCATCTAGAAATCTTAATGTCTGAAGACATATTTATGTTAGTGTACTACTAGATGGGTTTTGTGAATCATTCACAATTTGGGGGAAAAAAATGCAAAAGTAGGTCATAATCTAAAAAAAATATGAAGTTTTAGAAGCTTGAAAAGGGGAGCATGTGGGGGAGGGGTGGTCACAGTAACTACAATAATACAATTTTCATAGGAAGGGCCTTTTACATAATACAAACTTTTTTTTGTGGCAAAAATTAATAACATTTTACTATTATTATTAGGTATTGATAATATCTATTAAGTGACAGCGGCAGCCTGCAGTTCACATGACATGACATTGTAATACAGGGCAATAAATCTATTTATATTTTTAACTTTCAGATAAGGCCTGAAATTAGGACTGTATGTTGATTTAGCGGCCAAATATTGACTATATATATATATATATATTTATTTAAATTGCTGAGTTTATATTGCCTTTAACATTAAATACTTTTGTAAAATATGCACACCTTCACCAATGAACAATGAGAACGTGTGCAAAGGTGTTGGTCTCAGCCTTTCTGGTTTACTAGTGATGTGGAGATCAAGGTTCGAATCTCACCTAGGTGTTTTTTCCTTGATGTTTGCCCCTTCCATGCAAATGCAGATACAATTTATATAAATTCCAGCTTCCTCTTCCCTACCACATAAATTTATTTATGTGGTTAGCTAAAACTAGTAGGCCTAGTAAGACACAGTGTGCAAAATAAGTAACATCACTCACAAAATGCAATCAAAAATCATTGTGGTCAGCAACATTCATAGATATCATAAATGCAAGTTTGATGGCAATTTGTGACAATTGAACTAACATGCGCAACAAGATTAGGGGGGATTTTATTTAAATGCACCAGCACACATCTGATAATCAGCTAGTAAACTACCAAGTGGAAATTCCATGCTTACTGCACCTGGCTATGATTGGAGATTGACCTATCTGATCAATCATAAGTGTTAACAACTACATCAACCCCTCCATATACAAGTGGCAATAAACCAGGCATGCTTAGGAATTTACTAATCTAGGTCAAACAATATTCAATTAGAATTTCACCTTTGAATGTTTATTACAAACCTGTTTCTGTAACCAAATGGTCTGAGCCTGGAGTCCCCTACTCTATGCCCACGGACACTATGGAGCTAGAGATTTTCAGGGTGTCTACCATCTGGGAAAATCAGGGAAAACAGGAATTAGCCGGGAATTTGAAGTGATCGGGGAAAAACGGTAATAAGTCGGGAATTTGGTAAATTATTATAGAAACCTGGGAAAATGTTGTTTTAATCAAAATATGAAATATAATAATCATTAAATCAATAAATTATAATGTGATTCAAACTGTCATTTTTTTGTTTGTAGCTGTGAAATATATTTTTTAATTCCTAGTAAACAATGTTAATACAAATAAAAAAGTTTATTTAAATTTTTAAACTTATTATTATTATTCATAACAAAATATTAATAGAAAAATTAGGGGGGAGGGGGGGCGAGTTAGAAGGATGTGACATACTTTTTAGTCCGGAATTTTAGGAAATGATCAGGGAAAAGGTCGGGGATTTCATTGGTCAAGTTGAGTAGACACCATGGATTTTGGATCTTACAAAATGAAATTGTGTTAAAATGTTATATAACAGATGAGAACTTTTGGAATTTGGTTGACAGAAAAAGTTTTATTTCTTTCTGAAAATTGCAGCATACAAGATAAAATCATTTTTTGTTTCCACTTATGCAGCTCATTGTTTTCAACCATGAATATCGTAAAATCAAAGCACAGCTCTCGACTTACTGAAGAACGCTTTGATAATTGTTTACGACCAGGAATATCCTCCTTCGTTCCAAATTATGAAGTACTGGCTGATTAAATGTAGTGCCAAAGATCACATTGACTTAGTTTGGTAAAAAATATTTATATGAGTAAAACTTTTTTTGGATTAACCTTGCATCTATATCTTTGCATTATTTTATATAAGAATACAAATACAAACAGTAAATTTTATGTCAAACTCACAATTTATTGGAGGAATAAATGTTTGTTTTGTGCATTATTTGCACTATTAATTGTATCCAATTATACATTTTCCTTAAAAATTAATGGTGCTTGCCGCACTACCATGAGTTTGAATGTGCTTTATGGTAAAAAAAAAAGTTGGAGACCTCTGGTCTGTCATGTTAGACTAGCCTGCTGATAACTGGGAGATCAGGGTTTGAATCCCTGTCGGGTCTCTTGAGAGTTTCTTTTCTTAAATGGTTTCCCATTATCCTATACAAATTCAGGTAGATTCCCTCTAAAATGCTTCCTTTCTCATCCCTACCCCATTAGAGTAATTATCATTTATATGTTTATAACAGTGGTTCCCAAACTTTTTGAATCACGGAGCACTTTTCAGGAGAGTTATTTGTCACAGAGCACTATAGTTGCCCTGATGCTAAAGGCATGCACATTCATTTTTTGCTATAGTTACCTAACTGCATTTGTTAAAGTTTTAAGTCAATATTTTATCGTATAGTAAAAGCACGAATTATTTTTAGATTTCTAAATAGCTTAAATTTTGGTCCAAACTTAATTTTTCCTATTGAAAGCTATTGAAATTGTAACTTTAAATATCGTTTTGTCAAAACAACAATTTTGCACATAAGTGTTTTTGGTATAAGGGTGATGATATTTTCACATAGAGCCTACATAGATACTAAACCGAATTACAGCAGTATTCACGATGGAAACGAATGTTTAAACATTTGGGCATGTTAAACATCAAGTTTTATTTCATTATAAATTATTTTCTCCCTTAATTTCAGAGAAATAAGGAATTTAACTACATAAACACAAAACAACAACCAAAAACATAAATTAACCTAAAGCAACACATTTGGTAAAGGATTCAAAGCAGGTATTGTAAATCCACAATATGTTGCTACCCACACAGATAGTGTTAAAACCATTTTCATGGCTGCAAAAAAAAAGTCACTTGGCATAAATAAAGAACGATAAAGTATAGATCACGAACTTAAATTCCAATGAGAGGGATGGGACTGCTGTGTTTTGATTTGCACAATGTGGCTATATCTTGTTGAATTTGGGACAGCTGCAACCAAAATATCTGGCTCTGCGTTGACCCAGGATCTTTTGTTTTAGTAGACACATAGGCAGAGAATCCTGATCCACATAAGTAAGTCATTGCAAAGGGAAGAAGGATTATTTTCACTCTCTCTGACAAAACTTCAAATTCGTCTCGTAGCTGACATCAAAATTCTGATAGTGACTTCTTAATTGCAAAATTCTCTTTTACTGCAGAAATCCAATGTCAAATCATTCAAGCACTTATACTGCTCCTATGCCAGGTTGGCTTTTCCAACATTCAAATAAATAACATTGCACTGCTACTTGATTTGTTTCGACTCTCGACTGTAGACTGACTGAACTTCAACTAACTGAAGGTGCGAAGAAACAAGAGTTTTTAATATGCAATAGAAACTTTCCATACAATTCTGGAAAGGTGTTGAAGCAAACAATCATATCTGAAAGCGTGGCGAAGTTCTCAGAGAGATGGGGTAAACTGGTGGAACCCTCTAGTCTCTCGGTCTGGTCTGTCTATAAATAATTTCTACCCAATACTTACCTATACACAATTCATGTACGCACAAATTCACAGTTTTGATATCTTGTCACGTTTTATTTATTTTTATTTCAAATCTATTCACGGAGCACACTTTGGGATAGGAACCACTGGTTTATAGCATTAACAGGTAGTAAGATTTGGAGAAAAAGAAATCTTATTACTTTTATCAATTTAATTGAGTTTGGTATTTAGTAGAATTTTTAGCATGTTTTCACTGATGGGAGTATCAACAGTATAATAACTATTATTATTTGGACCTTAAAATTTGATAGAGAGGCATTTTATGCGCTAAAACTGTGTACAGTAGACTCGTGATTAACCTAGATAGTTGGGACCATACCTACCTTGGTTTAAAAAAAAAATTTGAATGATATGGAGTGTGTAGAATTAATAGTTATAAATCGCTAGAACATACTGCATTTGTGTAGGCTACATTGTCTGTAAGTTTCAAATTATTAATTTACTAAAACACATTACATTAACAATTGTACCTATTGTATAAAATATTTAACTGAATAAATATTGTGTTATAATTTGACACTGACAGAATGAGTGCCCCGGTTGACACAGACTCGGATAAGCGGAACTCGGATAATCACGAGTCTACTGTGTGTGTGTGTGTGTGTAGTGTGTGTGTGTATGTGTGTGTGTGTGTGCGTGCCTGTGTGTGTGCGCGCACATATACACACAGTGGAACCTGACTAATTCAAACTTCCATAGTTCATAATAGTCTTTAATTCAAATTTTTCGCCCGGTCCCGTGAATTTTGTATTAAAACAAAGTTAAAAAATCTTAGATAATTTGAATTTTGTTTTAGTTAATTCAAACTTTTTGTAAGTTGTAATGTGTTGTATTGTTTTCCTACTTCTAGCTGTAGCACTGTGTTGTTCTATTTTTGAAAACAGGGGAGGCGACATTGGAATGCAGTCATTACCCTTCTTTACGCCCCTCCCCCTCTCCCGCTCACCCATACATCTTAGTTTACACATACAGTTCTGTACTCCATTAGTCAAGGTCGAACCTCTTAAGCGATTACATGCACTGTTCTTAGTGATTCGGTCATAGCGATATTATTGTGACGTGTGAATTTATTTTGTTTTGTTTAGTTTTTGTTTAGTTTTAATCTTGTTTAGTACATACTGTACAGTAGTGTGTATCATGATGTCTCTCTCCAAGCCAGTATCTTATAAATAATTAGCTTTGGCCGAAAAAGTAGCGGGGATAAAAAAGTGGTAAAGGGACTTCAAAAAAATCAGAAATTACAAAGGTCTTCGAAATTCCCCCTAACACACTTTCAACATTTTTTAAAAACAAACAAAAATTTTTACCAATGAAAATTAGTAGAAAAGCTACAAAAAGATAAAGAGGACCGGAAAACCCATTTGTGGACAATGGTGTACTGAAGTGGTTCAAACAAACCCGAGACAAAGTCTCAATAAGCAGCCCTCTTCTTAGAGCAAAGGCTGAGCATTTTGCATCTGAATTAGGAAAAACAGTCTTCAAAGCGAGTTAAGAGTGGCTAAATGGATTCAAACAACAATACGGAATTTTCTTCAAAGCTGTAAGTGGTGAAAGTGGTGCTGTTGATGTGCTTTCAGCCGATAATTGGAAGGAAGACTTGAAAGAAATGATCCAGGACATAGAACCGAAAAACATTTTTAACATCAATGAGACCGGACTTTTTTACAGGTGTACTTCTGACCAAATTCTTGCATTTAAAGGTGAACGGTGCAGTGGGGGAAAGCTTAGTAAAGATCGAACAACACTGTTAGTTTGAGCAAATATGGATGGTTCTGAAAATATGTCGTTGTTAATGATTGGAAAATCAGCTAACCCACGTTGCTTCAAAAATGTAAAATCAAAGCCAGTAGAATACGAGTCAATCAGACAATACTTTTTTTTATTCATTGACAATTGCACTGCTCATAACAGAGTTCCCCTTTTGGAAAATGTAAAGGTTATTTTATCCCCACCAAATATGACATTAGTTATTCAACCTATGAACCAAGGAATAATTAAGAACCTAAAACATTTCTACAAACGATTGTTGGTTGAAAAAATTCTTGCTGGAGATTTGTTTACTCAGAAAATTTCGCTTGACATTCTTCAAGCCTCAAGAATGTGTATGCAAGCGTGGGACCAAGTGAAAGTTGAGACCATTAAGAACGGTTTTTAAAAAAAGCTGGCTTTATTAACAAATAAAATGATGGAGAAACTATGACTGAAGCTGTGCCAGCTATTGACATATGGGAGGAAGTTACTCCTGATCCTTCTATCTCCTATGTGAACTTTGTCAGCGTGGGTGAAGATGTGGCAGTGTGTGGTGACGTTACTGATGTGGACATTGTCGCTGAAGTTCTCAACAATAACATCCAGGCTGAGGATGGAGAATCTGGTGATGAAGAGGACAATTCTTTAGTAGTTCAGGAAAGGCTTATCCCGAGTGCGGCAGAAGCCACAGACTATATCTTAGAACTCTGACTTTTTTAAAAGTTTCAACAATGTAAGTGATTCAATTTTCCAGTCAATAAATCAATTAGAATCATACATTATGACTGAGAGACTTAAATCAGAAAAACAGATTAAAATCTCTGACTTTTAAAAGAAATCGTGAACAGATTAAGTCTAAATATGTTAGATGAAGTTTTTGAGCTGTTGCAAACTTAACTGTGTTCTTTTCAATTCCTTTTAAGAAACTTATTTAATTCAAATTTTTGGATAGTTCAAATTTTTTCCTGGTCCCTTCAAGTTCGAATTATCCAGGTTCCACTGCATATAAATTTCAATTTAAATTTCCTTTATTATAGTGCTGGCCACCAGTCGTAAGACCTATAACAGGCCAGCACTGAAAAATACACAAGTATCTTACAAATACATATAATTAAATGAGAAAATAAGAAAAACAATAATAGCTAAAATAATTATATAATCATACTGATGAATAGTTAGGAAAAAATATTGAATAATAATGATACGAATAAAAAATAGCAATAATAACAAATAACTAAAGTGTAATAATGCATATATATCTTAAAAGCAGTAACAATATGCAAAAAAAAATTAGAATATTGTAAATTTAAATATTATAGGCAGAACCTCTAGAGGATAAATTATTGATATGGGAGGTCCTTAAATAACTCCTCGAGTTTAGCTTTCCTTTTAAGATAGAAGTCGAATTCGACAAATCTAGAATTGGCGCTATGGATACAACAGCCTAAAGGGCTCACCTTATAAGATCTATTGAGAAAAAATAATCTTAGATTACGAGAAGCTTGAGAAGGGATATTAACACCTACATGATCAAGGCCAAATTTGCAAGAAATTTTGCTACTGAAAATATTAAAAACAAAAGGGCATCACAATAAAACCTACATGAGAAGAGAGTTTGGAGCCCTAAGAGGTTTTGAATTCTCTCAAAATCATAATAAATCCAGTTAGTAAAGAATTTATCATAGCACGCAGCGACAAATTTTCTTTGAACGTTTTCCAACCTGAGAGTCAGTTAAGGTAATGGAATTCCAAGCAACACTTGCATATTCTAACTTGGATCAAATCAGGGCATAGTACAGACATAAAAAAACAGTTAATTTTCTTAAATGCTGAAGTAATAAATTTAATAAGTTCAAGTAATTTCAATGAATGAGAAATTACATGGTCAACATAATTGTGGAAATAAAGTTATCGAGGAGAACCCCAAGATCATTAATATAAAGGGTGCAAACTATGTTTTCATTGCCCAATTTATAGGTAAAAAAGAAAGGATTAGTTTTCCTAGTAAAACATATAGATTTGGTCTTAGATTTATTATTAGACATTTCATTTTTAAAGACCATTGTAGAAAACCATTTACATAATTTTGTAAATCTATACAATCTGCAATTGATTTGATAATATTAAATAATTTTGCATCATCAGCAAAGAGTAAATAACTAGATGAGTTCATATATTTACCAATGTCATCAATAAACACATTAAAGAGAAGAGGATCTAAATTAGAACCCTGGGGTATGCCACAGGGGGCTAAAAATGTATTGGAGGTGTGTGAATCAATTTTAATAATTGCATCAATAATGCAAATAACTGCGGAACTAATTTACATTTGAGTGAGATAGGCCAAAATTACTAAGTTTAGAGAGAATAATACTTTGCTGACATAATAAGTCGAATGCCTTACTTTGGTCAAAATAAATAGCATCAACCTGACCTTGGGCAGAGACTTGAGGGGGACATGTCCAAGAAATTAGTGACAGTAGATTTAATTTTTATAAAGCCATGTTGATTATCTGAAAGTTGGTGGAAAATATGCTCGGTATGATTTTCTCGAATACTTTAGAGAAGGTGTTTAAGAGAGAAATTGATCTCTAATTACAAACTTTGTTTTTGCCCCTTTTTTATAAATAGGGACAACAGATTGTTTCCATGTAAGAGAAAAAGTTTCATTTGACAGGCTAATGTTAAAGATATAGGCTAACAAAGGGCTGAAAATGCTGGCAGAGCCTTTAACAATAACACTTAAAATTCCATCTGTCCTGGCACATCTAGAACTCAATTTTTTTATAGCATTAGCAACATCCAAGGGTGTAATGTGACATAAATACAAGGGTGCGCTAGTTTCAATAATGGGTCAGGGTAAGACAAGGCTGAATTATAAACGAAATGAAAGTAGGTCCCAAACTTGTTTGCAATTAATAAAGGATCCGCTATAATCTTGCCATTAATTTCTAAGTTTGACGATGATACTTTATTCACATGATTATTTTTAACAAATTTCCAAAAATCCTTGGGTTTACTTTTGATACTATTTTCTATGAGTTCATCCAAACAGAGCCATAGTTGTTTTAACTAATTTTGCTTTTGATACTATTTTCTATTGAGTTCATCCAAACAGCTCTTTCTATAGTCAAAGTTGTTTTAACTGATTTATGAAAATGTGAAAAATGTGGTTAGACATCACTATTATTTGCTTGTTTGAATTTTTTTTCCCCCTGATATAGTATTTAAGCGTTGAAGAAAACCAAATCGGATAATTGGATAAATTTTGAATACTTATTTGAGGAATATGCATTTTGATTTTCCTTTAAGGACTGATTTGGTGAAATTATCTGTGGCCAAGTTAACATCAGTAATTGAATAAACACAAGATCAATCATTAGTGGCCAGGTCATTGTAAAGATTGAAGTAATCACCACGTGCATAATCAATATATGTGGTGGGTAGAACATTATTTTTAGTCGCAATGGGTACATTTAGTGTAATCAATAAAAGTGGATGAGCTAAGTCAAAATCTGTAAGGGATTGAAAGCTATGAGTTACCAGAGGTTGGTTAAAATTAGCAAAAACAAGGTCTATAAGGTTAGCGTCATTATTATAAGTTTCGTTAAATTGTTCTAGTCCTATTATATTGGTCAATGCAAGAAGCTGAGTGGCTTTTAATCTAATGTAGAAATGAGATATATTTTGGGCATGATAATATTTCCAATCTATTTTGGGGCAGTTGAAATCAACCAAGAGTAATCTACAAAAGGCCAACGCAACTTCAAGAAAAATAAAGTAATTACTAAACATTTCATTTGTTGTTTGGGTAGCAAGATATATGTTCCCAACTAACAATTTTTGGTTGTCAAAGGTTGGGATTCCAATTCAGACACATTTCATGTTCTCCAGATCAATTCTTCTGACCACACCAGAAATACTAACTAATATAAATAAGAATGTGGCCACCCCTTGAGACAGTAGCTTCATCATATATCCTATCAGACCTATAAACATTAACATCTTATCAGTAGGCCTACTTTGTCTTTGATTGGAAGGTCAAAGTTCAAGTCCTGGGGGCTACACCGAAAAAGGTTTTCCAAGTGTGTTCTAGCCTTGTAGTTTTCCCATTCTCTCTTCACACTAATGCAAGTTTACTTCCTCAGTCCTAACCTCCTCAGTCCTAACCTCCTCAGTCCTAACCTCCTCAGTTCTAACCTCCTCAGTCCTAACCTCCTCAGTCCTAACCTCCTCAGTCCTAACCTCCTCAGTCCTAACCTCCTCAGTCCTAACCTCCTCAAGTTCTAATCAAGAGTGTTGTGGTCCTCAAAATTGGGGCTACAGTCAAAAACTAATTTGATGCATAATGGCAAGAAAACACTGTACTCTTGATCTAAGACCTCTTCTCACTTGCACTGGTGGGCATGCAGACTAAATGTCAAGCTCACCTAGTCTGGTATGCCGATTAGAGGAAGATGTTAAAGATGGTTTGAATAAAGTCTGGATGTTCTGAATTGGTTTTTCCTAAAAATGAACCTTAACTAAGGCCTGATGACTACTCTTCTCTGTAAATTCTGTCAAAAAGACCTCGCTAGAAAACTACCAAAATTATGACTTTAACTTGGATTGAGTGCACCCTTAAATTATAGAAGATATATTATCAATATTGATATCACATCCTTGAAATCTCGAGTCTATCCAAGCAAATTTCTATATCTACATTAATATATTCATTCATCAAACCATGTTGTCAGCAGCTGTCACTCGTATATATTACCTATAAAATAACGCTCATAAAATAATAAAATGCCTTCAATGTTGACAGGTAAATAAACTCATCTTTATTCTATGTAAATATAATAAAAAACTCCATGGTGTCAGCCCACAATGGAGCCATACCGATCGAATGGTCGCCGGCTGTTAGTGAAGATGGTGCCAACTTCTATAGATATAAAGTGGTATGTGGTCAGCACAATGAACCCTCTGACCGTTAATTTCCTGGACCAGAACTGCTACTTTTTGGTTCAAGTTGGTCTTCATTTGTCCTCACAAGGCTTAGTTGACCCCGTTTTAAAGTATAATAAAGTGTTCATAAAATTCCATTTGTTTTTATTTGTTTCAGTTAGCTTCCCCCTTTTGATGTTAAAACTCTTTGGAAAACCATTTGAGCGAGGTTTCTTCTGTGATGACCTATCATTAAAGCACCCCTACATGGACTCTACAGTGCCAAGTGCAGTAATGTATGTTGTAGGAATTCTTATGCCAGTTAGTTTGGTAAGATTTACAGTTTTATACTATTATTTATTTATTTTAAAAAAAGTATTATTATTTGTAGAAGTAGTGACTTTTTTTTTACCTTTCTATTTTATCTCAAACCCTCATAGAGAAGTACTCTGATTGTAAAAAAAAATCATACTTGAGATATTGATAAGTGTCGAGGTTTTATTAAACCCTTGAAACTGAAAAAAGTGGTTTTTGCGATCCTGTCTGTCTGTATCTAGGACAAAACCATTTATTTGATTGGGTTAAAACTTACTATTGATTGTTTTCATAAATTCACCCTAAGTAGCTCTTAGACTTAGGTACTCAACCCTAAAATTAAAAATAGGCCCAGTTTACTGAATGGAAAAGAGAAAAATCGACTTTCTCAAAATCCGCTATTAACACTTTTTATTAATTTTTTTTATCTAGTCACTGTTCATTGTAAAAAAGAAAAAAGAAACTCTCATTTTCCCTTGAAAATGTATTTTGAGGGTACTTGCATATTGAGGTCATATGTGGAAATATCATTTCTTTTTATCATCTCTTCACAACTATTTGAGTCACGAAATAACTTATTCTTGTAAAGTTATAGTCAACTTTTGAAAATAGAAATCTTTTATTTGAAATACATGTTTATAAAATTAATAGTTTGAGTTTTTAACAAAAAAACATATATCTTTGAGTATATTTGTAATGTTAATTTGATTGTTATGATCTTTGGTGGACATAAATGTTCCTCTTTGCTGGATTGTTTTTGTAACGGTTTATATTATTTAGTTTCACAAACCTTAGTAGTTTTCAGTAAATGTCTTTATTTTAAGATAAGAAAGTCTGTGCTGTACATTGTGCCATTTATTGTCTTTATTTTCTATAAAGGCAAGAAATTCATGTAGAGATTTATTTAATAATAAAAATGACTCACATCTTTGGGCACGTAGGCTACCGACTAAGGCATCTCTCTCATCTGGTTTGGTTTGTCAGACATTGACCAAGCTGAACTTTGAATCTTGGCCGGGTGTATTGAGTTATATTTCTCCTAAATGATTTCTCATACATTTTCACATAAATACAGGTTTGATTCCTCTAAACTCCTATCTTCATAATCTCTTAAGATATAAATTAACACAGTTTTCAAAAAATAACATTAATTACTGATAAAGAGTGACAGATTTGTGTCTACGGTATTGATCTTTTGCCCTCCTTGCTAATTTTGAGCTATAAATATCTATATAAGCTATGCTGAGTTCACATTGTTTTTTACAATTGATAGCCTACACTTAGAATAGTTTTTTAAAGATGTAAGGCCACATATGTTTGTGATAGTAGCAGTGGTCCCCAGGTTGACTGTTATTTCATTTTGATAAAAATAAAACTTCTTTTTCCTAACTAATTAAGTCTTCTATTAATATACTTAATATTAAATAATGCATCATTGATGAAATAAAAAATTGAATTTAGTTATAAAGATGTGGTTTGAAACAATGCCTTGTATCAGTTCATAGATAAATTTTTGTGAAAAAACACCCACTTTAATCAATGAATTTAATTTTCAATATGTGACCATGCATGTGAAACCATACAATAAGTCACTAGGCTAATTTTACAGGACAGCGAAAAAAAACTAATTATAAGTGTTAGATATTAATTTTATGATTTCAGCACATTCTGTTAGGCGAACTCTTTAACTACATTCTACTGTGTCTAAAACTTGTATACATCTTCACTTGAAAGTGGTTAAGTTAAATAAGCCTTAGAACATACCTCTGCATAGGAACTGAAACCATACCTCAAGTCGCCATGGTAATTTTCCATAGCGACTTATGATGGTTTTGTAAACTATTGCATTCAAAATTCTGTAAAAAAATTAATTTATTGAACCACATAGCTGACTTGTATTATTTTTTTCAGAATTTTATCCTCTATTTAAAACTGTTAACACCTAAAAATGCATTTTTCTGACTTAGGGAATGGTTTCACATGTATGGTCACATATATATTTATATACTAACAAATTGTGGACCTTTTGATAACTAGCTAATAAACTCTGTAAGCTGCTGAACG
Source organism: Timema genevievae (assembly GCA_902155825.1). Classification (NCBI taxonomy): domain Eukaryota; kingdom Metazoa; phylum Arthropoda; class Insecta; order Phasmatodea; family Timematidae; genus Timema; species Timema genevievae. Next base: position 84,688 of record CABFWO010002647.1, read on the forward strand.
ACCATCTGTATTATCTTTCATCATAGTCGCATCATTATTTTTACTGAGCCTACTGATGATTTTAACACAAGCTCTTATCAACTTAATTTACAGGGGCTGAAACAAAGATAGATAAGAATAAATTCCCCAACATTATCTTTGAGAAGAAGGAAAAAACACTCTTAATGTACCCTGTTTGGATTTAGTTAGTTTAGTAGAGCAAACATAGCACTAAACCTCCAAGTAGCAGGGTTTTAATTTATTCATGCGTTGGTGGCGGTACTTAATTTGGGGTACGAGGTGGGAAGGGGTTGGAGTAAAAGAGGAGAGGGAAAATGCCCTCCCTAGTTCAGCTACAACTGCATCTATTTGTACCCTCCTACCAAGAGGTATGCATTTCATTTTGGCTACAACCTGGATTGTATGACCTCTCTCACCTCATTAAACGACTGGGTGCGCCACTGAATAGTATAATCAATTAACAAGATAAGATTGCTTGCTACCTTTCTTTGTAAATACTACAGTAAACAATTTTAAAATATGTGAGCTACCTCTATCTAGATCAGAAAGTAAGAACATTTAGAAAACTTAATTAAATGCTACACTATTTCAATCTATGGAATCAGGAAATGTGCTGCACTATTTCACTCTATGGAATCAGGAAATGTGCTACACTATTTCACTCTATGGAATCAGGAAATGTGCTACACTATTTCACTCTATGGAATCAGGAAATGTGCTACACTATTTCAATCTATGGAATCAGGAAATGTGCTGCACTATTTCAATCTATGGAATCAGGAAATGTGCTGCACTATTTCAATCCATGGTATCAGGAAATGTGCTGCACTATTTCACTCTATGGAATCAGGAAATGTGCTGCACTATTTCACTCTATGGAATCAGGAAATGTGCTACACTATTTCAATCTATGGAATCAGGAAATGTGCTACACTATTTCAATCTATGGAATCAGGAAATGTGCTGCACTATTTCAATCTATGGAATCAGGAAATG
>CABFWO010002647.1:87444-102484 GCA_902155825.1 Timema genevievae
TCCATATGACAATTATCTGTTAAATTACATATGTGGTAACAATTTTAAATCACATTATATATTGGAATGTTTATCTAGTCTTTTGTCACTACATATGCATTAATATATGTCTCACATGTTTATCAATTATGTCACATAGGATTACTGTATTTTTCTATTTCCTAAATAATAGATTTGACTGATCCTAAACAACTCTTTTTACAATCAATTGATATAACAACTTTATAAGGTTATGTATTTTAGGATTACTGTAATTCTGTTTGTTTATGTTTTCCTTGAGTACTAATGTGACTATTTTTTAAAATATTTTAAAACTCAAATTTTATCCTTTATTGGTGCATTGTAATTTGGTATAATTCTCATATCTTATTGACCAATTTTATTAAACTGACTAATATAACAATTTCTATTTACTCTTCTAAAATTTAACCCATTTTTCCATTAACTTTCTTCTCAAGTTTTCATATTGCTCGTTCCTTACAAAAAGTATCTGTATCAATTCTCCTTACTAAATTAAAATGAACATAAACGCAAATATCATAAATGTTTTGATCATTGTGAAATGTGCATATTTTGAGCTACGAATGACGATTAGCTTGAAGCCTATGGACAGGGCCCTGTGAAAAATGAATCAAAGTAAGGATGATTATTTTGTTGGTCACAAACAAACTAGGATGAGGATGCAGTGTGTGCACTCTACTTATTCAAACTTAATTTTGATTAAATTTTAAATGATAAAAAAAGATATATAACTTAAAAAAAACTTTTAGAAATAACTGGTAGGCCTAAATATTATTTTTGTCAACAATTCAAGGAAACTTTATGAGATCAACATTGATAGATTATTTAAAATGTGTCATTGGGTTGATTCAACACTTTAGCTACATCTTAATATTATTGAATTCAAAATATGAACAAGCCATACAATGCACAAAGATTTTCAACTATTTATAAGTAGGGCAAATGGAATGCACATGCTGATATTTGGTTAAAAACTAAATAAGCTACTATAATAAACCTCTGCTGTATGTTTTCTAAGCTAAGTTGAGTGTGATTATATTGAACCATTGAAAGGTTGCCCCATGCCAATATGGTCAAAAAATGCTGTGAAAAACATCCCCTCAGTCTATAGCTTAATCAAATTCATGTGCATGCACTTAAGAATGACTCAACTTTGTTTGAATAAGTTCTGAAGCTTTGAGCTCAGCAAAGGAACATAAAGAAACCTTAGAAATTGTAAAATCACACGTTGAGCTTGAAAGTTGACTTTTAGGTTTGACTGAAAGTGTTAAAGATTATGTAGTGTATACTTTAACTGATAGATGAAAAATGTTCTTATTGTCATGTGACAAAAGCTGCACGGGATCTTAGTGAATATGTAAAAATTTCAGAAATTTGATTAAATTCCCTTACTTTTGACTCTTAGGGCTAGTTCCCTGATTTTTCTGGTTGTTGGACACCTTACTGTAGATTGAAACTTATTTTACCTCCCTGCTTGAATATGGTAAGATTCATAAAGTGAAAACTTTTTGTCCCTTTCCTAATGTGTGCCTCAGAGCAACTAGAGAATACATTACTTTAACTCGGGCCCAGGGTCATTCTTCACTATTCGCTATTTAATCCATCTTGATAGGCAAATTTGTACAGTTGTCATTAAACTATTGGCAACATAAAGCCCTCCCTATTAGAAGATGGCTATGCTATCTGATAACTAGCTATCTTAATTGATTGCTCATATGTAGCTGACGATTTCCACATGTCCATCACAGACTCTGCCTTAAAATATAAGTGAAGAATGGCTCTGGAAACGAGACTCCTAAAGAGCTCTGTGATAAGAGCATTGGCGTGCTAATCCGAATGTCTTAGGTTTGATTCCCAGGTTTCATTTTTAAGAATAAACAAATATAATAATTTCAAGCACTGCCTTAAATCAAAGTCTCTGTGGCCATGAAAGATATGCCAAGCAGGATTGACCATCATGGGTGTTGTTTTTTTTTCCCAGATGACATTAACTGAATTCATTCACTACAGACGGTCAAATGGTCAGGTTGCCAGAATATTTATGGGCAGAACCATCCCACCATGGATTTGGAACTCCTACAAAGTAATAGGAGTGTTTGGCTTTGGTGTGGCTTGTAGTCATCTTATCACAGATGTTGCCAAATACTCTCTTGGACGTTTGCGACCACATTTTTTCACTGTTTGTCAACCGAACATAGATTGTACAAATACCATATTCAAGAATGTTTACATTGAGAACTTTCAATGCAACTCTACAAATCTTCATCTTATTAAAGAAATGAGGTTAGTAAATTTTTTTTTTGTAGAACTAGTCTCGTTTGTATTTTTAGCACCTGTCTTTGTTGTAGCATTATTTTCTTTTATAATCACTAAATTAATTTATTTTTGAAACTATTTTATTTTATTTTTGGATTAGATTTTTATAATATTTTGAAATGGCATATTCTGAGGATCTTAGTTTATATATTAAATCACTGTATTTATTGTTTGTAAACAACAAATATTCAGCAATTGACACTATTAGCACTCTTTTAACATTTTTTATAACAAAGTAGTGGGTATCAGCCTATTTTCATTTATTTTAATTGTGTTGTAAAATAATTAAGTTATGTTTTATTTCATCAGCCTAGATCAAATTAAAAAAAAAGTATTAATTAATTTGGAAACAAACTCTTGAATAATTTCAGTGATAGAATTGATCTGAAGTTTTAGCTAGCATATATTACAGTTGTCGGGTGACCTGGTGGTCTAGGGGTAAGGTGTCAGACTTCTGTGCTGAGGGTCCGGGGTTCAATCCTCGGTCCCGGCACAGATTTATCTGATTGCCAAACCCTTCCTTCACCTCTGACAAGATGTGTATTAATCACAACTTGTGAATGTGAGGAATGCCAGGCCTCTACCGTGGTTCGGATTCCACGTTAAACTGTAGGTCCTTCATTTCATCTCACAATCACCCTACCATTACACATTAGCGTAAGTGCGTATAACCCGAACGGGTAGTAAGACGCGGTACTAATAATAATAATAATAATAATAATAATAATAATACAGTTGTCCGGAGTTGGTAATCCTGCATAACTCAGAACCACTCTGACCTGCATACACAATAAGATGTTTTTTTTTTAATTTAGTTTAGTCATTATTATTATTATTATTAATCTGTTCGGGTTATACGCACTTACGCTAATGTGTAGTGGTAGGGTGATTGTGAGATGAAATGGAGGACCTACAGTTTAACGTGGGATCCGAACCACGGTGGAGGCCTGGCATTCCACACAGTCACAAGTTGTGATTAATACACGTCTTGTCAGAGGTGAAGGAAGGGTTTGGCAATCAGATAAATCTGTGCCTGGACCGAGGATTGAGACCCAGACCCCCAGCACAGAGGTCTAACACCTTACCCCTAGACCGCCTCACCCTTTTAGTTAAGTTAATTTCATTCAAACTAACTTAAGCAAGCGAAGCAACGACTGAATATTAAATCCCAAATCTTGTCACCACTAATGTAATATTTGTTAAATGAACACTGGCTTCTATTAAATCATAGTCCTCTAGAGCCTCATAAAGTTCCTATTATATATTTCATCAGTAATGAAGAACAGAAGATTTTATTTTCACTAGGAGGCCCATAAACATTGTCAGCACAATCTTTTTGATTCAATTTTCAATATTTTCATTGAGGTTAACAATTTGTATTTAATTCATGTGAAGTATTTAATTTGTGAAGTATTTAATTTGCACTTTCTTAACTAAAGGGCCTATCAATTTTGCCAGAAAGGTATTTTACACACCTACCAGAGTTCTTTTATATGCCACAATCGACATAGGACTGACGACTTTACTTCCCTTCCGAAGGAAGTTTTGCTACAGATTTTTAATGCTCAAGAAAAATCCATTGAACCTGGCTGGGTTTTGAACCCATGAAAATCGGTTCCTGAGGCAAGCACTTTACCCAAAGACCATCGAAACAATTTGTACATGTAGCATGATTGCATTAATATCAACTCTAATTAAAGATTAAACTTCTCGCATTTACGGATGTTGTCATTGCTAGTTTTCTTCTCCGAAACAAAAGTTTGCCTACACATTAAGAAAACAATGAATAATAATAATCCATTTATATTCTTTAAATAACATTTCTTTTATGCGTTGCATTTCTCTAGCAAATATACTTGATTTTGAAGATACTCAAAGAACTCCCCACTCATTATTTCAAATCACTTTTGGTACACAATGATGATTTCACTGATTCTGATATTTAGTAGGCCTAAGTTTATTTGACATGCTAGCAAAGTTTTCATTTTACATTACAAAAAAATCCACATATTTTGATAGCTTCGAAGTAGTAAACTAAACTTAGTCATGTGTGTTAGAAATATCTTCTAGATAAGTTTAAATTATATATGTGAAGGGTTTAAATGGTAAATTAAAGTTAGCAAACATTTGTGTTAAAAATACTCCTAAAGATAATTTTATTAAAGCGTGATAGTTTTAAAGTAGTGAACTAAACTTATTCACTTATTATCTTGATATTTGAACAAGTCCTAGTTATGAGTAATTCAGTATATGGTATGATTTTGGTAGGAAGAAACATTTAAAAATACCTATTTTTGAGCTCAACAAAGATAATTTTTCTATTTAATATTGTTATTTTGTAGGTATTGGTAATATTTATTAAAACTGAAAGGTACAGGAAATATAACTAACTTGATGTATGAAAATGTGAGAGTAGATCTAGTAACTTTTCTGTCAGATAAGGTTTTTAATATAAAGCTTAAAGATGACCTTGTATCAAACTTCAAATAACTTATAGAGGCACTCCCTTTTCAAAACTTTTCCTGGGAAGGACTGCTCCAAATAGCTTTTAAAGGCAATTATAAAAAAAATGATTCTAGACCAATATTGCTCTAAATTACTTCTAGGGGCATCCAAATTTAAAAAAAAAATTGGGGTTGGTACAATTTCAAATAGATTATAGGTAATCTAACTTTTACACAAAAATTTGGTGAGATCTTCTTAAAATAGCTTTAAGAGGCATTTTATTTTTAAAAATTTTCTGAATGAGACCACACCAAATATCCTCTAAGAGTATCTAAATTTCAAAAAATTCAAGGGGTATCACTCTTCTAAAAACTTTTAAAAGAGCACAATTTCCAAAAATTCTTCAAATCAGGATCCACTACACATAGCTTCTCTGAGCATCTGAGCATCCAATTTTCTAGCATTAACTGGAGGAAAGGAGAGTAGAAAGACCCAAAAACTTTCCCCCCCTTTCCCATACAAATAAAATTCCACCACTACTCTATAGAATAACAATGTTCTTATTTCTAAGGGTTTAGTAATAAGTCTTAACTTCATGTCATAAACTTACAATTTTGAACAGCCTCGCCCCCTCCACCAAAATTAAACTCTTCCTACGCCCATGGATAGATGGTTAATTTTCACAAGTGAAATGCTTAAGTGTGGGGGTATGGTACTAATTGTCAGATTGAGTATGTTGTTCATTGTGTCTACTGGGATTTCGAATGTTCATAATGACTGCAATAATGCTTTAATTATTCCTTTGTACAAAGTCAAAGGCAGTAAGAGTGAATGTAGGAGTTAAAGGGCATTTAGTTATTTGAGTATTCCAGGCAAAGTTTTTGGGAGAATTTTAATTGAGAAGGTGCATGAAAAACCTGTGGACAAGAGTTGGGGTGTGTAATGTAATTTCATTTCATGCCATGCCAGGTAGAGGTTGCATGGACGAGATATTTGCATTGCAACAAGTGATTGAGTAATTAATGTATGTCAGTAAGGAAGAAAGTGTATTGTGCATTTGTTGATCTGGAGCAAGCATACAATCAGGTGAACAGGAGTTTGTTATTGAATGTTCTGAGAGAGTATGGTGTGGATGCATGGTTAGTAAATGCAATTATGATGTTATATGATGGAAATAAAGCATGCATTGGGGTGGATGGAGCTTTGAACAAATGATTTGACATTGAAGAGGGTGTTAAAACAAGGTTATGTTATGTATCCATGACTCTTTAATGTATTCATGGATAAGTGTAAAAGGGATGCTTGTGAGGACACGGTTGGTGTACAAATGGATTATATGAATGTGAACTGTATTATATGCCGATGATGCCATATTAATGCCTGAGAGTGAAAGTGACTTGCAGAACACATTAAATTGTTTGACTGTGGCAACAGACAGAATGGATCTTCATATAAACAACTCCAGAACTAAGGTGATAGCTTTTGATAAGGACGTATGAGGAAATGATTGTCAGCTTAGTGTAAATAAAAAACTGTTAGGACAAGTGAATGCGTTTGTGTATCTGGGCAGATTGTTATTTAAAAATTGAATGATATATGGTGAAATCGACAGACTAATGAATGCATCTAGAAGAATAGTTGGATGTATGTGAACTATTGCAAAGAACGAAGTAGTATCGAAAGAGGCAAAGATGGCAAAATATAAAAGCATGTTAACACCAAAATTGTTTTATGGATTGGCAGTGTGGGCTTGTAAGGAGAAACACAAGAGCAAGGTGAATGCTGTTGGAATGAGAGATCTAAGAAATGTATGTAGACAATCTTGTTTGGACAGTGACAGTTATGAGAGGGTGTTGAAGGAATGCGGTTTGAAAGGGAATCCAATTAGTAAATGTGAAAGAAGTGTATTGCATTCGTTTGGGCATGTTGAGAGGATGAATGTGGATCAAGTGACGAAGCAAATATATTAAGCTAGAGTGTGTAACGATGTTACCAACAAATACGAGCTCAACCGACTCAACGCCAAGTATAATGGGCCTCTACTCACCAAACTGCCCTCCGGACGGCCCGTCCAATTAGTCATCATGCTCGCGTACACACACAAGAATATCCCAACACCAAGTGAAGGCGGGCCAGCTGACTTCACTCCGCCGGCGATCGAGGCCCCGCCCACCACGAAGAAGAAATCATCAAACTTGACTCAACCAGTTTCCGGTTGTTCTAATTAAATGCTAACAGCGCTATCTTTATGTTACCAGAGTTGCCCTCTCTTCCCACCCGGAGCGCTAGTCGTGTCCTTTCTTTTGTTTCCCTCTCCCCTCCGAATTCCCCTCTCTGAGGTCAGAATCGACGCTGGCAAATCGTATATAACAGATTGTATGTTTCAAATCTTTACTAATTACATCGGAGGCTTCATTAAGGTGAGAGCGTTGTTAAACGTCTCTTCTGGGAATATTTATTTACTTTTCTAAATTCTTTTTCGGCGTTATTATGGGGGGAACTATTGTCCAAATTCACTGTTAGACTTAACTTCGATTGATTTCGATTGCTTCATTGTTAATGAGTTTTAAGTGGCGTAACCACGACTCGTTGAGATTAACTTTAAATTCCTTTGACGCACTTTGAGTGCTATGTACTCTCTTACCTTAATTAGTCGAACTTGGGGTACTTTCAACCAGAGGGTTAAACAGTATATTTATATGATACTTAAGTTTAGGTTCTTAATGTACGTTATATGTTAGGCACGTATATCCTTGAGCTACGTTATGTTAGCATAGGTTTAAAATGAAATTAATATTGAAAGACTTGATTAGATTTAGTTAATGGGAACAGCCCATTATGGCACATCTGACGGTTAACATACCTTGTTGTTGCATTTATGAGGTTTAGACTGAGAGCACGGCTCAATGTTAAATATAAATTATGAAGAGATTAATTGTAAATATCAAATGAGTAGGGTAGTTGTGTACCAGACACCATGTACATTTTAAATGTTGTATAGGGTTCTTCTTTAGGAACTCTGGTAGGACTAGTGACAGAAATGTGTAGTAGGTTTGACTTTAATGTGAGTCTTATAAACTTTTGCAAGCAAATATTTAGGTAATAAAATTTCTAGCTAATGATATTTAAATATGGTTGTATGTATAAAGGTTTTACTCTGTAATGCAGAGCGATAGGAAGTTGCTAATTGCGTTCAAATGGGACAAACTTTATTTTGGCAAAGTATACAGAGATGTTGCCTATAGTCTTTTGAGACTTATGTTGATTATATGGTGGAAGGAGAATATATAGCTAAGACTAGCTCAGGCTGCTGGAGCCAGGACGAGCGTCCTACTTATTAGACTGTCACAATATAGATATTATCCACGAACCATACGAATGAACTGGGTAACTTTGATGAATTATGAACTAATCTTTGAATCTAAATTTAACTTGGTGACCTTTAGGTCGAATGCTCCACGGAGTGATTTCTGTTATGAATGTTCCGGACCCTTTTGGTCCTCTGATTTTGTACATTAGTCTGTTTTTGGTTATACTAAATAAACTGTCAACATTATTTCTTGTATTTCTTTTACCCTCTGATACGCTTCCGTTGTATTGACTAGGTGGAGGTGAAAGACGGTACAAGTGTGTGTATCAAAAGGAAGTGTGGCTAAATGTTGTAGATGAATGTATGAAAAAAAAAAGAAACATTAATAGTTTTAAGAATAAAAGAACATGTGTGACACATTGTATGGATGTTGTTGAAGTGAAGGGAGTATGCAAGGATAGGGAGTATGGAGAAAGTTATTGAGGATGGATTAAGTACAGAGTTTTTAAAACTATATGCACAGTTTCTTGCCTACCCGGTAAGGGAACAATAGGATTAGCTATATATTTATGTATTGATGCTTAAAAAGTACAAGAATACTATCATTTCTTAAGTTTAAGAATTTAGGTAGAGGGAGGTTTGATAAGTAAAATAAACATAATATATAAAGAACAATTAAAACAAGCATTATGGTACCTTATTGACTATAAGCTGCTGTAATATTGTGTTTAAATTACTTACAGTATTTAGGCATTGACTGTCCGATTCTTCATAACTTCCTTAAACCAAAATAAAAATTGACAACAAACATTTAGTAGAACGGGAAACTATACAATTGGTAAGTAAAAAGTGAAGCAGTTTGACCAAGAATTGAAGAGCAGTACCACATATGATGGGTCTGATGTCGACATGAACCAACTACATACTTAAAATTTTCCAGTATTTAACTTTAAATTTCTTTTGAAAGATAAAAGTTACACTTGTATACATTTTTTTCTTTATTTATATTATAATATGTACATTATTCTTATTGTAGTTATGTGTGTAGAAATGCTGAGGTACCATTTATTTATAAATGGCACTTATTTTTTATTAGAATGCTGATTTGGTTTGCTATGTCAAATGTAAGTAATTAAAATACATTTTGTCATGATGAGCAAGGTTTTATTTAAGTAATATTGACAGATTAACAAAATAATACATTCATAAATATTTGTATGAACTTAAAATGCCAACATCAGAAATTTAAGATAGGAAAACATTTTAAAAAAATCTTTGATAGTTAAAAGTTGATTGATAAACAAATCTACACAGTCACTATTCAGGTACTAGGAATGATTTTTAATATAGCTCCTCAAAACATTATCAGAAGGAATACTTAAAACAAAACTGATAAATTTTAATATTTTGAAAAGTAAATAAAAAAAATTCAAACAAAGGTGCACTGCCATTAGGCCTACTCGTCACCAAGATGTTTTGTACTTGCATATCAGACACAGATAGATTTTATTGATCACCTTATAATTGCTTTTTGAGTTTCAAACTTTATATTTTTGTAAAAAATGGAATTGTATTCACTCCTGTACACTAATATTTGTGAGCATTTGTTTCTACAAACTACAAATATAGAGTACATATCATAGATCCGACAAACCGCAATAAAACTAGCAAGGCATATAAAAATTGGATATGCTTGTGGAATGCAAATAAAAACTGTAAATAGTTACAAACCACTAATTTAATTCTTTGTTTTATAAAAACATTGTAAACACATTTAGTGAAATCAAACTCACATATAGTGGCAACACTTTTTTTTCTGGCCAGAAACCGTATGTAGACACAATGTTAAATAAAATAAATAAATAAACTACAGATTTATAATATTCCCCTTACATGTTTGAATAATATAGTAAAATTATGAAATTATATTACTATTAATTTTAGGAAGACTCATTTAGATTATAGTGTTATAAATTAACTAGTTTCATGGTTATGATTGGTAATAAAATATTAAAATTATATTAAGTGAAAAATGACACTCAAATCAGGGAACCATTCATTTCCTTTGCCCAGGTTTCCATGTTTAACTTGATTGGATTTTATTCAGCTACCAGGACTAATCCTCTGTATAGACAATTTTTACATTTCAGTTTGTGACGTACACAAATTAAAAATACTAAAATATCAACAGATGCGGATTGAAGCCTTGCGACTTCTATTTTGATCAGCCATGCAGGTTCGAGCTAAATACAGAGATTGTTGATTTCTGTTCCTCATACAGTGACTAAACATATCTCAAAAATACTAGCTTGAATTACAGTTGGCAATGATCGTAGACTTCACTACATTTTTTTATATAACTTAACTTTCTAATCAATAAATTGTTCTGGCATTGTGTTGTAGTTTGATCTAACTATAGTTTGATGCTTCAGTATTTTCATTCACTCGCACAATGACATATATGTGCTTGAACTCACATTCTTCTTGTTGCATTACAAGTGTGAAAATGCTGCTTTGGTTTTAAGACACGGACTAGAAAAAAAAAGTTTCAATTTTATTTTCCAGACTCTCATTTCCTTCTGGGCACTCTTCATTCTCCGCTTGCACAATGGTCTACTTTGCAGTAAGTGTTGCAGTGTTTTTAATTGCTTAGCATGTATGCATAGGTGCCGGAACTAGAGAGGGGGGGCATGGGTACATTGATATATTGCTGGGGGAGGGAGGGAACAAGCTTTAGAAAAAATTGTGTAACTGTTTAATCATGATTCTCATTACTAGAGTAACCTTTAACAAGCTTGATTAGTCTCATGCTTTATTTCCATGGGTTAATATTTCTTACTATTCACACATGAGTCCAACCAGTCCCAAATATATTGTTTTGTAGTTATGTATGAGAAAGGGAAATAAGTTTAGTCTATTTATAAGCAAACCTTTAGTTCAAACAAGCTTTCATCAATCAAATTATGACTATTGAAACAATCAATTAAAAATTTAGCAATAAAGATAAGACAAACAGTGGGCTAACTTATTATTATGTTCATAAAATTTGAATCTTGGCATACCTTTTTTTTTACCCAACCTAACTTAGCATGAAAATAAAAATCATTTTGCTCCCCATCCCCCCAATTCTAAACCTCTGTTTAAAAAAGTGTTGACGCCCCTGCATGTATGCATGTACTTGACTTGTTGTTGATATACATTTTGTTTCAGATAGAGTTTCGACTAAAATATACTAAGGGCTCACATTATGCTCTACTTAAGAGTTTTATGGTTTTTTTTTTTAAAATTGAAAACTCTTGATTTGATTGATGAGTGCTATTTACCAATTTGTCCTAAGAACTGATTACATATTTTAAAAGTTATTTTAATACTGATATTTTAGAGAGCGTTTAACACTTTTTTTTATAAAAAAAAACTAGCTAGGCTGTTAAGAAGGAAACACTAATAGTTAACTTTGACACTACTAACTAAAAAAGTAATATATAAATTATGTGAGATCCTAGAATAGTTATATAACTTTTAACCAGCCTATATAACACTGTGTTCAGAGAATTGACTGGTAAACCCAATGGAAAGAGACCATTGAGAAGACCTAGACGCAGATGGGAGGATAACATTAGAATGGACCTGAAAGAGATAAGGTGTAATGAGGTGGACTGAATAGAACTAGCACAGGATAGGGATAGGGATAGGGTGTAATAAGATGGACTGGATAAAACTCAAGATAAGGATAGATGGCGAACTTTTGTAAGTGCTGCAATGAACTTTAGAGCTCCTAAAGCCATAGAGTAAGAAACTTGTTTTCTTAGTGTTCTTAACATCGAGCTTATTAACACTATTAACAGTTTAATTTAAAGGTTAAAGAATGGAAAGAGTCATTAGAGGAAAACACACCTTTATTGGTGTGAAGGAGGAATGGGAAACCACAGGGATAAATCACATGTGCAAATCACCTCCAGTGCACCCAACCAAGCTCTGAGCCTCAACCTTCTCTTTACCAACAACCAGTGTATTGCAAGTTTGATTTCCTACACCTCAAGACCACCAGTGCCAGCTTACCTTGTGTTAAATAAGATTCTCCCTTATGTACTAACCAGGATATCCAGCTACCTGGAAGACACGGATTTTGCTTTGTCAGGGAAAAGTCGGGGAATTTGATCAAATTTATAGAATTTTTCCCATTTCCACTAAAATAAATACACAACTTTTATTTACAATAGTCAACATATTTTTTTCAAATTAATACACACTTGGAATCTATTTTAACACGGTTGTCTTTCCAACCCTCTACCTTGTGTCTCTAGCCAAAGTTGAAGCACGGCTTTGTTCATGTGCGAGAATTAATTACATTGTAGGAAGATGAAACTAAAAAAGAATGTCTCACAACAATTTTACACTATTCCCCGCTACTAGTGTAATGGTGATATTTTAATGTCTCAATATAATCTCACTTGGATTGCAATACCCAATAGCCCGTCACTTTAGGCTGATACCTTTTAACATCTGTATAGAGTGATATAATTTCAGAATGTGTATGTGTCTTAAAACATTATTACATTAAATTGTGATCTTAATAAAATAATGTTTGAATATATAGTGACTGGAAAAGTTAGAAATTGACTCTAGAAAACATAGAAAAGTGAGGTAATTTTAAAATATAGTTTGGCTGGACACCCTGGACTCACAATCTTAATATAATTCTCATTCTTTAAAATAAACCAGATAAATATTCATCACTGATATTAATTATTGTTTATATCACTCATATAAACTAATATTATAAAACAATCAAGCAGAGAGCTGTCTTCATAATAGAAACAAATCTTTACATTTATTTCTTATTATTTTATTAGGGTACTGTCTTTGGATGACATAATCATATAACAATCTAAGGAACTGCATGGTTGTCATTCACCTGGAGGGCTGAAGCTAGAATATTCTTCAGTTCATTCAGTCAGGAATCAAACCCACGGCCTCTTGTGTCAAAGCTATGCATGCATAGAAACTGTACTTATTTGTTGTTAATAACACTATTCTTATCACAATATGGCCCACGGTAAAATATACCATGATCTATTTCAATTTAGTGAAAGTCCAAGGAGCCGTGCATTTTTCACAGAACTTATATGGAAATTTACTAAAACTCATGAGATATATAGATAAAACTTTTTTTAGAAGACTGGTTTCGAAAGCAGACAGAATGACTGAAGTTTTAAAGAAAGTTTTCTATGAGGGAGGTAAAATTAATATGGAAAAACAAATTGAGATTTTGAAAGGTGATGTGTGTGTTATAGTTAACTCCAAAATTAAAAAACTGTAATCTATAAAAATTGGGTAAATTTGTTTGTACTTTTGAAAAACAAACGTGTGACAAATTAAACAACTATAAAAGCCAGGGCAAATTTACAAGGACCAAGCACTATTAAAATGGTTTGAAAAAAAAAGTTAAACTCAACCAATGAGTGAGCCACTTCACTCGGTTAAGGCTAAAGAAAATAACAGATTTCTTTGTAAAGCTTCATTAGCGGGTAACATTATACATCCTGCGTTATCGTTTATTTAAATAAAGTTAACTTGTAAGAAAAAATAATAATTTGGGCTATTTAATGTGCACATTCCAAGCCAACTGATTTTATCAGCACACAATTTACAAACTTGATTATAGACAGGCCCCAACACCTGGTCCCTGGCCATAAATTCAGCACTGATAAATGGGAATCCCGAATTTTAGCACAAACTTTTTCATCAATGCCAGGAATTAAACTCTGGATCTTTACCTCAATAGGCAGGCGTGCTACCCACTCATCTAAGATATATCATACTATTTAAAGTTACTATTTTAAAATAAGATTTAGTAAATTTTAGTACTGTTAACAATTATTATATGTATTTCCTACAGAAATCTGGTTTAATTTATTTAGTCTAATGGATGTTGTTTTAACCAATTTTGACCATAAATTTATCCTCAACAAAATAAGTGACAGCACTGTTATTAGCTGAAAGAATTAACAATATAGTAACGTTTTTTTCTTGAAAAAGGACACACTTTAACCTTTTTTGGCTGTTCAAAATCATATAAGCATGCTGTTTGTGTATTTATCCAGACAGCTTCATGTAACATTTATCAGAAAACCATGTGTTGTGAATAATATGTTTGGATATATTGTTAGGAGTGCAAAACAACCATATCTAAAATATATTAGACAACCATGACTGTTGACTGATGAATGTGATGACTAGGGCTAGGATTTTGATGACTTAAAAATTGCTAGAAAATGGCCTATAAAAAGGCATTTATGACCCAAAAAACTTAAAAATTATCCTATAAAACAAAGAATGACCTAAAAAAAACTCACATTTATTATTTTATTTCCTTGCAAAATTAATTAAGAAAAGAAGTGCATAAAGCAAAAGATATTCTAAAACGTGACATCATTTTTTTCTTAGTGTGGAGGAGTCTGTCCAAGACTTCCCAGTGTGCTTTTATTAAAAGCTGCGCAATTTCAAATTTTTAACTATCCTCAAGGAAATATCAGGATAAATAAAGGCTTCGCTCAATTCTTGGTTTGGACAAGTAGCATTGGCTGCAACTTTTTCTCATCCTGATGTCGCTGAAGACCTAGTTTGTGTTTTTCACCTTTGACATGCTGCTAAACGGTAAATTTATTTTCCGCAGCAACTCTCACGTGAGGCACTTTCTTTCACTTTAGGTATGTTAGATGTTGAAATTCATATAAACAACATGTCCAACTTCTGAAAATTGTAGAGAGACAATGAGCCCCCGCTATATGCAGAACTTGTTCAGATTGATTTGGACGAGTATATTTACAGCCACACTACTCTAGACAGTAGAGGACAGGATTGTACACTGAAACCTGTATAGGTGGTTTCACCCTCTCTTCCCTAACTGAGAACAAAGCGCACGCGGTGTTTGGTCTCTCCCCCCCC
>CABFWO010002647.1:102644-113055 GCA_902155825.1 Timema genevievae
CCCCCCGCCCCATCCAAACCTCTACTCCAAATGGGATAAGAGCTATCACTGGCTTGAAGGAGGAGACAGGGGTGGGGTGTAATTAGTTTTACCGCAATTTCCTATCATGTGTGTACAGATATTCCAAAGACTAGATTTCTACCCCATCCTATATTCCATTCCTCCACCCCCTACTCACCTTTTCTGGCTTTCTTCTGGCTTTCAGGAACAAGTTAAGTTTAGGGGAAATTTATCCAAAATTGATATTTTAATTGAAAATGCCAAAATATGCAAAAAATAACAAAAAAAAGCCTTAAAATGACCAAATTACTGAAAAAATGCCATAGCACATTAAAAAACACAGAAATATGCACAAAAAGAATTGCCTTAACAAAAGTACTTAAATCAGATTAGTTTCTTATGAAACACATTTGTATAAATGTTGTATACACTGTTCCAGGTTTGTTAAAATAAATTCAAAACCATAAAAATCCTAGCTCTAGTGAAGATTAACTTACATGTGAGACGAACAGTTCTAACTCGGAAATATTATTTGTATAGATATTCTCAAGTTCAAATTATTATTTTGTAATATGCCATTCATTTTGACTGGATAGCTGCAAAATATTGTTAATAACCTCTCTAATTTGCATTTATTTGTATTTGTTTCACATCACTGCTTTGTTATCAAACTATTCTTATCAATATGTTCTTGAATAAATCCAAATGTTATTGACTAACACCGCCACCTCTGCTATTTCTGTATGAGAAAAAAATAATAACCCACCTCTTACCAGTAGCCACTTTGTACAGTGTTGTCAAGTCTTAGTATATTTTACTTTGAGCAATACTATATGTGTTGAAAATATTTAGTTTTATTCTTTCTTAGTTTGATCTTAGGCATAACAGACTCCATAACTGGCTAACTTACCTTACTATTTCATAGAGGGTCAATCATGATGGATAAAATAGCCCGCTTCAGTGGTTGAGTGCTTTAAAACAGGCATGTCCAGCCTTCCCTCTACTTCCTCATCCCTAACATATTACCATAATTCGTACAAAAATGTATAACCCAAATGGGAAGTAAGATGCAGTACTAAAATAAACTACATAAACAATTAACATTATACTTGCAATTCTTTAAAATTGATAGAAATTAGCACTTATTTTTGTCAGACTTAAGTTTTAATTTTTGTTTATTTCTGCAATTTTAAGTATTTTAATTTTTGCTGGCAGGCCACACAGAAATAACTTGGGGACTGCTGGTTGTACTTGCTCCAAGGCCCCACTTTCCCGATAAAATGGGTTGATGCTTGTGGGAAGATAGAGGTTTTAATCTCAGCTGGATGTACTGAGGGTGGTTTTTCTTAAATAATTTCCCATTCTACCTTCATGCAAACGTTGATATAAAATTGAATATAGTATTCAGTGAAAATGTACCATTAGGTAAATTAATATATATGCATATAACCTGAACGTGTAGGGAGACTTGGTCAAATAAAATAAAAATAGAGAAAATAGAGAAAATAGAGAAAATAGAGACATGCCCATATATATGTTACTGTCAAAGCTTAAAGACTAGTAAATTTGTACATTACCGATATCGGGGGGGAGGGGGGGTAAATGTCTGAAATATATTATAACATGTTTACATATGCAGCTTTTACCAGCTTTATTATAACATGTTTACATATGCAGCTTTTACCAGCTTTATTATAACATGTTTACATATGCAGCTTTTACCAGCTTTAATCAGTAGATCCCATCATTTACTGTAATTTATTGGTAAAAATAATTATAAGTATTATTCTAACTAATTAAATGTATTGTTTTAGCTATTTTTGTTTTACCGCAGAGCATTTTTTTTAATTTCAATAAGTTAGGTTAGGCTAGGTTATTGGTCATTGGTCCTGAGCCACTGCAACACCCGAACAAAGAGTGTGGTTCTCTCTCTCTCTCTCTCTGAAATTCCAATGAAAACTAATTAAATATAGATTTAGCAAACTCTTTTTAATCTTCTTGTTATCTAACCACTTGACATAGTATTCAAGGTCATGTCTTATTTCGCGTGTATCTCTTATCGGTAAAAAGGGGTTTCAAAGGATTAACAGCAACATAATGTACAGTACTGTCAAGTGAGTTAACACCAACTAAAAGGTGCAGTAACTCACCAACTTAAAAGTATATAGGCTCTCAGAACATTGAAGCAGTGTATTCATTGATGCCCACTCCTACAGCTTTGTCATGCGATGAACTCCAGGATGCAGTGGGTTGAACCATCTAGAGTGCTAATCATGTGTTAATGTGCTACATTTCCTTTCTGTTATGTGCAGATGTATCTCCAAGCACGCATGACCTGGCGGGGCTCCAAACTGTTGCGCCACTTCTTGCAGTACATTTGTCTGCTGTTGGCTATAGGCACTGCTCTCTCACGGATATCGGACTACAAACATCACTGGAGCGATGTCTTGGCGGGAGTTGTCCAAGGCAGCCTTGCCGCCATTATTACGGTTAGCTTCTCTGATAATCAGGATCACAAAAGCATGGAGGTTGCTTTTTGCTTTGTCTGCCAACTTGTTTTTCTTCATTCCTCTGTCCTATTATATAATTTTTTTCACCACTTCTCACTTTCCGTCATCCATATATTTACATTAATGGAATAAAGATGAGAAAGTTATAGTCATAATTTTTCTTGCATTTGTATGGAGAGTGGAAAATCATTTATAAACAACCCTACTCAGATCATCTGGCCAGGATTGAACCCTGCCCTTACCTATCATAGGCAATCTAGTTAATATGAAAGGGAATCTTTAGACCATGCAACCACCGATGTAGGTAAAAGAACTGTTAATAGCTATTTGATGAACATAACTCAGATCAATTTGGAAATGGAGCTACTCATATAAAATTAAACTTATGCTTTTTAAAGTATGCTCATAACATTTACTAATATTACTTTTACCTTGGATCTCTTGATCATAGAATACCTTAAACCAGGTTTTTACAAACTATGGTTTGCATATCCCCATGGGTATGCAAATAATTCCAGGAATTGAATTGAATTTTATTAGTCATAAAATATATTTCAGGGAGTCCATCGACTTTGAAAATTTTGAAAACAAGGAAAAGTCAGGAAATTTGATCAAATTTTTGTAATTTTAACATTTTCACTAAAATATTTGGAACTTTTATTCGCATTAACCAAAATGAGATGTTTCCAGTTTATGCTCACCACCTTTAATCTTTTTTTTATCACATTTTGTCCCAATTGAGCATACTGATATCAATTTTCAAAGACAACATGTGATTTTAACTCCTCTACTTTGTATTATTATTTGAAGTTGAGTCATGGCTGTGTACATGCAAATGAATTCAATCACATTATAAGGAGAAGAAACTATAAAATAGTGTCTTGCAACAATTTAAAAAAATATTGGTGTAAGGCGATATTTTAATGGCTAAATACAATCTAACTGAAATCTAACTTATATCGCACTACCCAATAACCCATCACTTTAAGATTTTACTTTGCATCCGTTAATGTTTCCAGCCTTTGGCTTGGGTCACTTTTTTATTCAAGCCATCTATTTTCCTCTGCCGGCTTGTTAGGCCTGTCTTAGCTTGATATGCCTTATAATCTAACTTAACACTAGGACAGACACAACATTATTTCCTCCAGACGTTAATTCATCACTGTTAAAGGGTAAACCCACATTTCACCAATGATAAATTTGTTGTCTATGCTGAGAATCAAACCTGAGATCCTTAACTCAGTAGGCAGACATGCTACCGACTGAGCTAAGGCTCATCACTTTAAGCTGAGCTCTTTTAACACCTGCATAATGACATAATTTCAGAAAAGTGTATGTGTCTAAAAACATTACATTAAGTTGCGATCTTAGTAAAAGTTTGGGAACACTACCATAAACAAATTAGGTTCTCTCATTGTTCCTATCTAAAACTTTTGTCAGGGATTCAAACCAGGGTCAAGTCATTGTTGAAGGACCATTGCTTGAACAGGGACTTATATGGCTATTAATACAAAAGTAATTAATGAGGTTGTTTCTTCCTTTTTATTGATATCCAATGTCATTGAATTTCAAATTAAGCCATTCTAGATATTTTTTAACTTGCCATAAGTTAGTCTGTTCACCGTAGGAATTGTTTTCCGAAAGGCCTTTTTTCTTACCAGAAAGCTATTATACAGTAGGATATTGGTAGGAAGAAAGACCTTTCAGAGAGTAATTCCTACCGTGAATGGAATTTAACTCTATATTTATCAACATAGGCATTTCTTTAAGTACATTTTTTTAAATAAAAATAAAAACTTTTAGATAGTTGAAAACATTCATAATTTATTTAAAAATTATTTAAAACATCAGAAAATATGTTGTTTTAAAACATAGGCTACACAATTTATTCTAATTTGACTATTTAACTATGACTTCTTAGATTTATCATTTGTATTTTTATTTGCTTTGTCTATTTGCAAGTGCAAAAATACAAATTATATTGCTCTGTAGAGCCTAACTTTCCCATTGCATATTTAGATCCAAACAGTCTTTTATTAGCAGAAATAGGTTGTTGATGTAGTTGTTATATATTATTTTGATTTGATCTTTTTTTTTCAGGTTGTGTTTGTATCAGACTTATTTTCTAGCAAATCATCTGTTTCTCGGGTGGCAACAGAGGCAGACCCGCCATCACGTTATGGAAATAATCAAAATAATCAGATTTGCTAGTTGATACACTTAGCAAGTTCTTGGTTGACCTAAATATATAACTACAACATTCATTATGATCAAACAAGTATTTAATTCTTATAAAACACTTGTTGAATCATATGCTGATTTTATATCTAAAGAACAAACGATTTCACTTCCCCTATATGTTTATTAAGGTTTAACCATTCTAGTATAAGTCCATTAGCTTCATATTCAAAGTGATAAGAAGCCAGTTGAAAAGGTATTCAAATGTATTGTTTTTTTTATAACAATAGCTAACATTCTTTACTATTTGAAGCATGAACAAAACTTCTGAGACCTTTTATATAAAAGCAACTATAAACAGTATTATTTCTGAAGATACCTGCTTAGATTTTTCAACTTCACCAACATATAGCCTTGATAGGGTTTTATATCTCCTAAAATGATGAATTTGGACTTCAATGTTAAAATGCTTAAAGATTTTTAAATGTTGACAAATCTAATGTATTTTTTTATTACATTGGACACATATTTGTTCAAATTTGAAAAAAGTTTATCTCTAAGTGTTATCTAGCTATAGGCCCAATATATTAAATATATTAAGTTATTTTATTTGTAAATTTGAAAAATGACATATTAACACAGGAATCAAACCCAGGACCCTTGGCTTAACATGCCACTACTCTACCACTGATTTATTCAGGATTCGTCCTGTGCTCAGGATCATTCTTCACTCATAGTTTAAGGCACAGTCTGTGATGGACATGTGGAAATCATCGGCTACATATTGAGCTATCATGATAATACAGCCATTGGTGACTTGGGGGTGGTTTATGATGCTGTTAGTACAAGAACATTTTAAATAAAACTATGAAGCACAAAATTTATCTTATGACCATTTTGGTGCATTCAGCAAACGATGAGCTTAAATTAGAGTTTTGACACATGATTACATATTTAGAATATTTACATGGCTTTCAAAGGTTCCCTTTATCTTGTTTCAACATTTGAGCAGTAACAAAATATATTATTGTGTTATCTAAGCTCTCAAGGCGTTTTGCAACCCTGGTTAATATCATGGCGAGCAGATGTTAAGAGGAATATGCTCTTAGTTGTATGCTGAATTTGTGCGCCCATTTAGTTCTCAGCATTTTAATGTAGCTTTGTTGCTTTTCCAACACACCTGCCCTGGTTCTTTTTTGTATTTTAATGACTTAGCATCCAAATGCCTCTTAGCAGCAGATGCGTGCTTCGTAGTTCCCTTCGGCCATCTATTGACCAGGTTTTAAACCTACATAACTACCTGTCCTCATGAATGATTTCTGATTTGCCTTCGCTTGGAAAATCATCAGGTTTGATGCACCTAATGACCCAAACTGTGGCATTTACATTGATTAACTGAAGAGAATTTCTCCTCCTCCGCTGCAGAATTAGATACTTTTTCATCAGCAGAGCTTTTCGGGATTGGTATCTTATTTGGCAAGAGTTTATCTGTTATATGTTCGCTGGCTGTTTTGCTGTTTAAATTTGATGTAAATAGTTTAGAGAAGCGGCCCTCAAACCACAGCCCGCAGGCCAGATCCTACCTTAGGGATTGGGTTGTCTGACCCGCAGACTCTTTGACTAAAATAAAATTTAAAAAAATAGCAAATCATGAAAATAGTTTAAATTAAAATAATGTATGCTATATATTTATATGTAGACATACAATTAATTGTACAAGGTTATACTTTCTCCATGTTATTCACGTAAATGTACAATGCCAATGTGCTAACAGCAGTATAAAGCCATTCCTTAGTTGCCGGTGGCTGTGGTATCAATGAAAGTGCAAGTGTTATCCATAATTTCCACACATTCATCCCAGACTCTTCCTTAAACTGTGAGCATGGGACTAATCCAGGATAGCTCAGTTGAAGAACATTGGCGTCAAAAGTCCTGGGTTAAATTCTCTTGTCCAGGTGTCATTTTTTAATTTTATGAATATGATACTTGATGCTTCTTTATGTGTACTAAAGATCATTTCGATCTTCCAAGCTTGGCTATTAATTTACAGTTAATTGTACAAGCTTTATCTTTCTCCATATTGAGTTATTTTATATTATTAAATTATTATTTTATTTTTTTAGTACAATATTTTCTTTGAATTAGTAATAAAATGTTAAGACAAACTTATGTTCTTGTACAACAGCCCATTAATTAGCTGAATGAAAATTCAAAAAAGTCATTCAGTCATATTATGAAAAAAGAAAAAAGCTATAAAATAAATTCGAAACTAAGCCTATTAATTATGTAATACACCTTTATCATAATGATTTTTTTCCCCATTCACTTTCACTTTGCCACACAATGCAGCTTAACGTGTTAACAAATGATTATTATTGTATAAAAATGAGGTGGTTCAATGGCTAAATAATTTTATAGTAAAGGAAATTGATAGAACTATAGAAAAAGGAAAAATAAACTACTAAGAGTAGATTTGATGAAGAAAGTCCACCTAAAAGAGGGAAAATGTGGGAAGAATCCAATGCACAAAGGTGACATCTTCTTCCTTTCTTCTATCTTCTATAGTAGAAGTAGTCACACACATTTTAACACAAATAGAATATTTCGGCACTGTTGCCTTTATCAAACACAAAGAAGAGAGTACAAATAACATAAGCACTGGATTACTCCATTTTAAATTTTTTTTCTTTAAATTATTATTATCTCAATTAAATAGCCTATGGTTACTATTGCATTTTAAAAATTGATTATTAAGTACATCAAGTGAAAGCTCGAAAATGACGAGCCTACAAAAATCTCGATCTCAAGCTTAAAGGACGAGCTCTACTCGAAGCTCGAAATACAAGTACTTGCAGAGCCTTAATTTTAATATTGACTTAAATAGTTCATAAATAAAAAAACTTGTGGCATAAATTTTAATAAATACGTTAGACAATAAAACATCAAAATATTCAAAGTAATTTGAATAAATAAACGTGAGTCACAGTCTTATCGATAAGAATACCAAAAACATTTCTCAATTGACCCAATGTCTGGTTACCTCTTACTTTACGTTTTAATTACTAAACCTCTCACAAAAAGCACTGTTGGGCTCCAAAATGATTAGTTTATCCAACTATTTTATCTGATACAAAAACCAATGGATGCCATTTCAAATAATACTACTTACCTAATTGACTTGTCTCTATGTATATGAGTTTAGTGAAGGTGTAATTCGGGTATAATTTGATACTTAAGCCACTTTTATCATTATTTTCTGCTAAAAAGTTTTCCTGCCTTAAATCTATTAAAGGATATTTCCTCCAGTTATATATAATATGGTTATGTTATTTAATGGCACTCAGTTGTGTTGTAAGGTAGCTATAAAATAAAAACCACCCAAGTTTCAGGTATCCATCATCTTAACGGAATATAAGGTAAATTTAAATTTAATAAATTGATACTTTTTAAGGAGATTAAATACAAACATGACATTAATAGAATGTCCTTAATTGTAACTCCCGCCCCACCCCGCCGGAGTTTGGGAAACAACCAATTTTATGAAGTTTGGGATCCTGCACAGCCTTAATTAATTAGTTAATACTACATTTATTGTAATGGACATTTATTCCATTATTTAAGGTTGTTTCATTTTATTTTACATACATACGTTTGTTTTGAATGCATAATACATATTCAAACTAATAAATTCTCTTAACCATATAATATGTCCTTAAATAAATATAATAGAATTATGAAAATGATGAATCACAAATAAAATAAATATTAACACATATTTACACACATTAATATTTTGATGCATTTATAGTGTGTTATTAAATATTATGTGTTAGTGTTTCTACTTTTATTTCTGCTTTATTTTTCTACAATTCTATCATATTTATTTAGTTATATTTATTCTATATATTTTGTTTAGTGCACTTTACTTACTACATATAAATTATCTTAACCAACATCCGTCCATTCTAGTGGACTTTTAACTAACACTCTTATGCCTTGTAGTCCTGTGCTGATTAAAACTGATTTATTAAGAGTTATTGGCTGTATGAACATAAACGTTTGTCTCAACAATTTACATGAGACCTACATCATACGTTCCTACGTTAGCATACATTTAAATATGTTGTGAGAGATAATGAAATTCATGGTAAAATGTGAAAAGTGGGTTCATTTTATATTATTTTAAACTAAACATTATTTTAGGAATTCGCCTCCCTCTTTTGTCTACCTATTGAAGATGAATTCTCTTGTAACTAAAACAGGCCAAACTTACTTTGGAAACAACCTCTTTATTTTTACTTATTACCGATATTTATTTGGCAGCAAAAATAATATTATGATGAAACTTTACTAGTATTTTTTATGTTTGATTCATTTTGCATTTTTAAAATGTCTAAAATATTTTTAAACTTCAAAATCTTTGTTTTTTATACATTTAGCAAAAGCTTAAGATTGTATCAAATTGGAACCATAGGGTGTGTTATAAACATTGTGCATTTAACTAAATTGCATTGTCATTCTTTATAATTACTAATTTTTTTCTTACTTATATAAAATATATGCATAAAAGAATTTACAATAGAAAATTGTTTTATCTGAATTTTATGGAACCAGGTTGGATCTGGATTGTAAAATTCTTGTTGATCAGTAAATTTGAGACTTTTCACTGCTAGTGATGGAATAAATTGGGCATACGCAATGGAAATAACACATTCTTTTAAGGTATTTAACAATATGAGGAATATGTGATTTTTTTGTTACAAAAAGTTTGAGATTTGATCAATCGATTTCAAAGCTTTTGGAGAGTTAAGTAATTAAAGTAGTTCTCACTTTTACCTTGCCGCTTTTTTATAGTTGAAAGGTTGTACTGGATAAATGAGTTTCTAGTGTGTTTATATTTAAGTTATATTTAAATGTATCAAGCTTGCGTAAAAGTATGCTGATGAATGGTTTTACTTGATTTATATTTTCCTTGGAAGCTAATCAGAAAGTTTAACAAAATAGAGGGGGTGGAGGGATGTTTTTACTGGGAATAATTTATGTATTTGATCACTTGTTGAATAAAGCTTAACACCTTAAATGATAAGATATTAGAAGAATCTGTTGAAAAAAAGTGATAGGTACAAATATAACATACTATGACTATATTGAGTTTATCACTTTATTCGGATCACTCCACTTTTTATTTTATCTTCTCCCATTTTGGTTTATACACTTATTCCTCAAAGAAAATAGATTTTTCCTTTAAGAATGGCTTTGACGAATGAAATATATGTTTACATATTAATTTAAGACTGATTTTAAAATGCGATACGAGACATTATTACAGTATTATAAAGTAGGGCTGGGCTGATGCCGATTATTAATCCGATTATCGCATAACCGGCGATTCCGATGATCGGTGTTTGAATCTCCGATTATTTATGCCGATTTTTCAGAATGTGTGGGTATATTTAAAGTCCTAAAAAAATAATATTTTATCTCTGCTCTCTCGTATGTGATATTTGAATAATTAGCTTGTTCTTACTGACTTAGGTTTGAAATAAATATATTTACCTTAGGTCTTTTTCCAATTTATGCACGTTATTAGAAATAAAAATACTCACAAATAACAAATCTAATAATTATAAAATAAAGTATTAGCAGATTGGTGTTGTTTTATTTCGATTTGTTAAAGATGCCCAAAAAATGAAACATCAGACGTAATAATCTCGCACATGCGC
>CABFWO010002648.1:0-27022 GCA_902155825.1 Timema genevievae
TAGAATTAATACACACAAAACATATTAAGAGAAGTGTTATATGATGCAGCTCAACTAAAAATTATGAAACACTGAAAATTAAAGTAAATTTCCATACACCTTTGCCCTATATTTGTTACTAGCTATAAGACCACTAACCAGTTTTGCAATTTCAGTTTATTTGAGCATCTCAGGTGATTTAGTCTACATTGCCTCATCGTGGAGCGAAGACAGTTTTTAATGCATTCAAGCATTGAAAAACTTCTTTCTGCAGTAGCTGATGTAGCTGGTATAACTATCAGAGTTTTCAAAATCTCTTCAGTGTATGCTCCAAGCACATTTTATTTTTATTATGTTAACATAGTGTGAACATTGTATCTTGCCTCGATAAGATGTTTATATTATCTAAAAGTTTTACTATATTATTTTGGGGGGTGAAAATGATACTTTTTACCTCCCTCAATTTTTTGGGGGGGTAAAATTTACCCCCGTACCCCCTAGTTTCTGCGCCACTGGTACCGATGTTGACTAATGTAATGAATATTAAGGGGTACACTAGAGAATAATGCTCTTTTTAGTTAATAAAATAATGTAAGTTGTGCTTACATATTAACTGTTTCATATTTTCCTTAGCGAAGGCTCTTCCTGAATTTTGTAGTAATTAAATATTTTAATGTGGCAAAGACCAAACAAATTTATTATTCTACTTAAGACTGGAAATCTTATATAGGCCTATAAGTGAAGGAGGGATGTTCTGAGAAATATGTGTTTAAAGATTAATGAAATTAAGAGGTATGGTCGTTGATAGAGTAAGTAAATGACTTATGTTTTTGTTTTGTTTGTGCCTTATGGTTTTATGTGGTTTCTTTAACATAATTAAATATGTTTTATTATTTTTAATCTCTCGATATTTTTGCCGAAAGTTTCTCCAAGTTTGAATTTAATTTTTAAAATGAGCCAAAGCAACACTGAATTTAATTGTATAAATGGTACAAAGAAAATTGTAGTATAAGCCCTAGTCTTTAAAAATAATATGGTTTAATTTAGTTGAGAAAAGGCTCTGGGAATGGCTGACCTCAATGTGTTCAGTGCTGCAAGTGTTAATCAATGTATCTACGAAGGAAAACAAATTATTGTAGCATTGTTTTAACTCGTTTCGTCCAAATTTAGACAAAAAGATAATGAGATACTGAAAGAATAAATAAGAACATGTTAAACGCAAGAGGATTGATACTCCTCCAATTCAGTTATTTTATCTAGAGAAAACTTCCTTGCTGCCCTTTGAAGTGACATGAAATATTTATATATGGTTAAATCTCTTTGTGGATCAGATTCTACCAAGAATGTGGAATAGGTATTCCTTTACAACAATAGCGTCAAATGTCAAATTTACTTCATGTCATTAAATATTTTGTCTCAATTTATTGTGACACACAAATAAGAAGATTATTTTTTGGCAAACTGATGATTCTGTGGACACTTCATATGAATCTCAGCTCTAAGTTATTGTGAGTTACAATGGAGAAAGCTATATTTGGTAGGAATTGATATCCTGACCTGTCAACTCCCACTAATAGAGAACACATGTTTAATAATGGTAAACGATTCCTGAAAGAATCCCGACCTTATACGGTCGAATTGTTTGGCTATTTGAATAGATGAGGCTTCATTCATGATGAGATGTTATTTGAGATTTGTCACTTTTATCAAAAGAGGAAAAACTGACAGGATAGTAATTCTTTGTATTTTACATCAGTAAAACATGGCCTATCAGTGATTGCAACCAAAACATTAAGTGGTTCTTAATTATGCAATCCAAACTGTAAATCTTGTCAAGGTTAGGGCTTTAAATTCATTCATTTCCTATAAAATGTTTAAAGAGGTGAGGTTACATCACCAGGACTTGCTGTTTCCCTCTAATTACCAATGGGACTTGATATTCTTGGATGGATAGTTGAACTAAAAACTAAAATATAAGAATTCCCTGTTGGCTGACTGTTTGAAAGAGGATTTTTGGCTGCAAATGCTTATTAGAGTGGCATCTTCAGGCACATCAATGAACTCAATTAATATATGTGGATTCAAAATAAAACTTTAGTATAAATCAATGGGAAAATTGCTTCCTTCAAAAGAGAGGAAGCTTAGACTCTGTGGAGAAAAATCGCCACTTCCCCAGAACTGAGTGCTTTGCTAGAAAATTCATCAGAAATATCATTCACGGATATTCAGACTGTTTTAGAAAGCCATCTAAAGAAGTTGAGGAACTAATATACTGGTATACTCTTAAACTTATGAAGCACAGCTGTATTGGAAGTTTGTTCAATGTGAACGTCAGTGAGATCAGAGAAGATACCCCAGGATTTCAATAAAATCGAGTGCAGAAATTACATTTTAAATGTTTCCCGTAGTCTGAGTTTTAGACCCAGCTCAAGGATAAGCCCAATATGACTTAATAAGGTGAAAAGCCATTTCTAGATTTACTGACAATAGGTCTATATATCAGAAACAATTATTTTAAGTTATTATGACTATCGAGATTAAATAAATTATTTGCCTAGATCCTGGGCAGCTCTGAATAGTCTTCTATCAACCAAGTTTGCTTTGGTCATTTTATCAAGTTTTGTAATTAAGTCACATTTTAATTAAAATAATAATCGTATTCTAATTTTGTCTTATTATTATTATTATTATTATTATTATTATTATTATTATTAGCACCGCGTCTTACTACCCGTTCGGGTTATACGCACTTACGCTAAATGTGCAATGGTAGGGTGATTGTGAGATGAAATGGAGGACCTACAGTTTAACGTGGAATCAGAACCATGGTAGAGGCCTGGCATTCCACACATTCACAAGTTGTGATTAATACACATCTTGTCATAGGTGAAGGAAGGGTTTGGCAATCAGATAAATCTGTGCCGGGACCGAGGATTGAACCCCGGACCCTCAGCACAGAAGTCTGACACCTTACCCCTAGACTACCAGGTCACCCACTTTTGTCTTATTAAAATGTTATTTAAATTAATTATAGTTTAATTTATTTAAAATGGTTCACTATAATATTTAAAATAACTATATATAAACATAATCTACTATTAAAACTACATGTGCTATTTAGAGTCATAACCACAAAGGTTTTGTGAAACACTTTGATAAGCACTCTATTAGAGTAGAGGTCACTAGTAGTGTACAAAGTAATCGCTTCATTTGTCGCAACATAGGATCCACCAAACAAAAGAATGCATTGACCCTATTAGTCCGGATGTATGACGGTCAGGGCAGGGTGAATAGATCATGTTTCAACCTTGCCCTTCAAACCGTGTAAGGTTGGTCAACAGGACAGGATATCTGTGAGCGCCGATCCACTTCTGCTGGTGATGTCATGCATGTTAACATCAGTGATGTTCCCCATTGTCAGGCTCATCCATGACTCTTGTAGATATTGAACGGCGTTGTTGAGTCCTCAACTGAAAGGTTATTATATTTCTAATAGTATTTAATGGATTTGAAATTTAAAATTAACGATGAATGAAAGCCTAGAGCTCTATAAGAATAATACTAACAGAACTGAGAAAACCAAATACCATAAATATATGGTAGTTACTACTTACAAATGGACATTTGAAGCACCCTTTAAAAAATACAAATATTTATTTTCATGGTCATTATTAATTCCTTTTTATTATATTTTAGTGTCATTTGAAAAAGTATTAATTATATCTATCAAAATGACTGCCACAGGTCACATGAAATGACGTATTAATAAGTGCAAATAATTTTAGTATACATTTTAACTGTCAGAAATATATATATATAATAAAGGAAAAACCCACCTACGCACCCACTCACTTACTTATTCATACTTTATTTCCCCAATCCCTGGACTTATAAACATAAATTTTGCGTGAGGATTCCTTTTAAGTTCTAGGTAAGAGATAATATGGTGTTTTGAGAAATTAACCTCTAATGGATGAAAAAAGGTAGTTAAACATTATCAAAATTCATTGATGTATTATTTGAACCAAGGAACATAAAGCCCTTAAACTTAAAATAAAGAACTCCTTATAGAATTGGGTGATTTATATTTTAGGATTTTTTAAATGTCATCCTCTTTGAGAGTGGAGAGGGGCAGAAATGTGTGGGACTCACTGACTCACTCATTATTATATTTCCCCAAACTTTTGGCAGGAAACTTGAGATTTTGCTTGGTAGGAAGTTTGCAGAATCGTCCCATACAACAAAAACAATATAATAATAGGATATTTTAAAATGCAGCTACAGGAAGTGGGTAGCATATAAAAAGAAAAAAAATTTTTAGATGATGTAGAAAACTAAAATTTTGAAGACAGATAAAGTCAATATGAGTTAACCAAATAAATTTTAAAATTTGACATTTCTAAGAGTTAAATGAGGGGGCTGGAGTAAGAATATGATAACCCTCATTGATTTAGATGGGATGTATTTACTATTTAAACCTCCACAAAATCCTGAAATTTAGCTGTAAACTATAAATAAATATTCGTTTACACTAGCTATCCTCAAGGTTTAATAGTATACAATCGCTTTCAGTTGTGTTGTACAAGTTAAATTTGGCAAGCAGGTAATAAGAACAATACAAATAAACATAAAAGACTTAAGATTTCAAATATTAAACATTATGAAGAGTGGTGTGGTGAGGTGTGGCTAAGTATTCTTTTTAAATAAGGCAGAAAATTGAAATTTACCAGGAATATAGAGTAATTAATCCAATAACCAAATTTACAATTTGGAAAGAGGACTGGTGAAATCTGGGGTTTCAAAATACTCAAATATAAATTCATTAATTACGTTTCAGTGTGCTAATAGATTTAAATTTCTTAAGCAGGTAGAATAACCACTACAAACAACCAATCAACTCTGATTCTTGAATTTCAAAATATAAAAGCAGTAAATGGGTAAAAAGGGTCTTTTAAGATTCTTAAAACTAATATAAAATACATTATTTAGTGTGATATAAAATATTATTTCAACTTGTAAGTTAATATACCTTCCTGGAGAGCCGAATGGCGTTTAAACTTTTAAATTTCAAAATTGAAGCCCGAAAAATGGAAGAATTCCAAATTGATAGAACTAATATGGAAATATACTTTTTGGTGTGCTTTAAAATTGAAATTTTTCAAGCACGTAGATTAACCATACAGGATAATCAATTAAATCTTACAGTTTGAAAATTTTAATGTGAGAAATGTGAAAAATTTAGGAATTTTAAAAATAATACTTAATCTTCTTTTCAGCATGGAAGGAGATTTAAATTTGCCAAGTTTGATTGGACCACCCACCAATAACCATAAAATCTTAAATGTATGAATTTAAAAATGGGAGTGGAGGCGAGTGGCTAGTAGAAAAAACTTCTCAATATAGTAGTAAGTTTGAATTTTGTACTGGCAGAAGAAAAAAAATTAAAATAAACGAATACGAATACTAATGTCTACCTTGAAATATATCCATACGCGTTGCGATGTAAAATCTTAAAATTGAAGGATATCCAGCAGCAACATAATAATTAATGTAAATTAATTTTGACGACATAGCTCGGTAAACAATAATACTTACCAATCAATATGTGTATTTATTAAAGCAATTGTGCTTTGGACAGAATTATAATATATCAAAAAATCTTCAACATAGAGAACCAAACTATTGTTATTTGTATTAAAAACGGATATGTCTTGACCAGTATCATTATGTATTACAACCCTAATACATGTTTCCTTATGGTCACTCAATTCCTCCATTTCTCTTTATATACCCTCCTAAAAAGAAGGTGATCTTGAAGATAAGTATGATAATTAAATATTTTGACAGCTTCATTCCTTACTCATACCATCGTAATTATTTTTAATGGTGGGATATGAAAATAATTACTAAATTTTATTTAATTGTATAGACTTTTGTACATTTTATAATGTGTTTTAAATAAATATAGTCATAAGTTTGACTCACAATGCGTAGTATTTGTTGGCTCCCGCCAGTAAATTATCTGATGTTAATACGTTCCATATTATGCAATTTGCCCATTAGATCTATTTTTGCAAGACTTTGTATTTATATAACTCATTAAGCATATTATATTATATTTTGTTTTAATATGTTTGACTCTAAGAATAATGATTGTAAATCAGACAGCGGTAATGAACTATCTGATGGTAGCAGACACAATTTATATAATCCTATTGATCTGTTTTAATAGCGTTAGCACCTAAACTCTATTGAATTTTTCAAGTCAGATCATATTTGAGTAGCTTTTTAAACCGATGAACTACCATCGTCATCAAAGAACCCATCTAATGGGACGACACTTATGATTACATCCTTATTTGGTAAACACTGTTAGTTGTTATATGTACCCAAATGTTCTTACGCATTGAAATTAGCTGGCAGCTATGAGTAAAAAATAGCTACTAGAAATATTTTCACGTATTCATACGTCAATTTTTGTGATCTACAGCTGTTATATTTGATAGATATGATCAACACTTATAAATAATCAAAACAATAATAAAGTCAAGTACATAAGCAATGTTAGAAAAAAAAAAGCTATTTTCTAAAAGGCACTCCAATTCGTAAGAAATTCAATGTATAAGTGATAGCTCTATAGTCATTACACACTGTTTTAACTCCCTTTTTGAATATGGTTATTATAGTATCTTCCTTCCATTCTTGTGGTAATACCTCATGGTTTCATTGGAACAAAGCTCTTTTATGAATTTATAATACCAGCATTTCCCTTCCTTTATTAACTTTGCTGGAATTGAATCTAAACCTGCAGCTTTATGCTTCTTTAAGTTATTAGTAGTTTCCTTGACTTAACTAATATTTGGCTCTTAGACTAGTGGCTCAACAGTATTGCTTTCGATGACATCACCCATTTAATTTCATTCATGAACCTCCAAAATGCAATACAAAACAAATTCCGTGTCTGCCATCACTTGTAAGTACAATAATTATAATATATCATTTGTACTAGAGAACACTTCCTTCTCCCACTCCTGTAAGTTTAGAGAGATAGCAGCTATCAATTTGTGATGAGGTCATTGGTTGACAAAGGTATTAAATGAAGCACACTGATAGATATTATTATGTAATGCTAAGCTTTAGTAATTATATATTTTAATTTATAGCTCTTTGTGTTTAAATCAATTTGATTATTCTGTTGAAATAAATTATTAATTATTTTTCAAAGTGCTATGGGGAATGTATTTATATTTTAATCAAAATACAAGTTTATTATGTACCCATGACAAACAATCAGAATAAATAAACAATAAATAATAATCATCAAGTAGAATCAAAGT
Source organism: Timema genevievae (assembly GCA_902155825.1). Classification (NCBI taxonomy): domain Eukaryota; kingdom Metazoa; phylum Arthropoda; class Insecta; order Phasmatodea; family Timematidae; genus Timema; species Timema genevievae. Next base: position 7,317 of record CABFWO010002648.1, read on the forward strand.
GTATAAAATACTTGATTTTAAATATCTCTAGATGAACAGTTTTTATAAGGATACCAGGGAATACAATATATATGGACGATAGCTTGAGTGGAAATGTGACTTCAGTTGCGGATAGAGAATAGGAAAACCACAGATTTCCCTTTCTCCAAATCATACTATCGTCTGAGTTATCCTCAATTTTACACAATAACAGGGCAGAGGTGATACAGATAATTTTCATAGGAAACCAACCCGAATTTTCATAGGAAAAAAGTGCTAAATCATATCTGCCCCAAACCTTCTTAACACACATGACTACGATTCAAGCACTGACCTTCCCATCAGCTATAAGCTAAACAGGAAGAGATTGGCATATTTGTACCAATAGAAACCCATGCGGGTGAAAACCACAGCTAAACTTATATATAGACGATCCCCTCTGGATCATAGTTCAGGGAGTCAAAGTGAACAACAAACATTTCAAATCATGCCTAGAGAACATTCACTTGAAATTCTTATCTGCAATTCAAAGGTCAAACCTTCAAAATTCCACAAAGGTGATACGCCTATGTATAAACCAAAACTAAAGCCTTAAAGTCGTCCGCCACGGTGGGAAATAAAAATTAAATGCATAATCACTCAGACCATTTCCATGAATAACAATTCTCGTAAAAATCTAATAAATGGTGAAAGTAGAAATAAACTAATTACAAAAATATGAAAATAGATTAAAAAAAACTAAATATTCAAGATTGGGAAAGCAATCACAGCAAGTTAGTATCTTTGGTTTGAGGATATTTACCAAAGTAACTTTGAGATAAGACACATTTAAAATAAAAAATATAAAAGCTACCTATTACATTCCTTGCACAAAGTAAAATTCAAACTGAGGCAAATTTGAATATATTCAATAAGCTACATTTTCCATATTGGCTAGTGAAGTAAATGCAATGAACAACTTTTTGGTCATGTGTCTATATATGTTTTTGTAAGCTAAATCTTAGAACTCATAAGGATAAAAAAATTTGTTTTTGGATCGAAATCTATATTTTTCTTTTAATCTGTTGGATTGACCAAATTAACTTGCTGTCCCCTCTTAATTGTATAAATAAATATGACGTACAACTATTTATACCAAATGATTGAAAAGTGATTTGTTAATGCGATTGAAGAATACTTGCTTAGACTATTATGCGTGCATATAATAATGAATATATAACTTTACATGCAGAGAAGTGTAAGGATTAGAGATTTAAGAAAAATTTGAAAAAGAAAGAAGAGAGATAAAATAAATCATGTTTTCTCTTGAGAAAGCTTTGTGCTGATAATAAATTCGATCAGATCATGCACAGATTCGCAAAGTACCCTTTCGACGCGTAGGTAGTCTAGTTCTTAGCATCCTCGCACACCATCCAGAAGCGCCACCGTCAGTACTCGAGCCTGCGTGGAGATACCAATATATAGAAGTCATTATTTGACGACATTAAAATTGAATTTTGTAAGTGTAAGTAAGTAATCAATATTAAAATAAAATGAAAGTATCGATGAGTTAAGTTTATCTTCAGTTTGGTAGTATGAAAAATTTCAGACACATATAAATAAAAAGTGTTTGAGTTACTTGATTTTATTTCATTTGCAAATAATATCAAGGTTAACATTAAATGATTGCCGTGACGATTAGGAGATATACTTTAAAAATATTTAAATTTTGCGTGTATAATAAATTGTACGTAATAGAGTTATTAATTTAGATATGTCTGAATATTTAATAATCATACTACCTACCAAAGTAATGACCTAAACTCGTTATAACTTCAACCAAATAGTAGCTTGATTGAATGTGTGTTTACTTATAGTAGGGTCAATCTATTCTTTTACACAAATATATTTACTGACTGCACATACAAAATGGAAGATAAAAGTTAGTCCCAGATAGCTTAGTGAATAACAACTTATACTTTTAGTTAAGAAATATAATTTAATATAGACACAAAAGAGGGATTTTTTTTTTCGAAAAGGAGTTCTTTTTTATAAATAAAGATAAAATAAATTATAAAACTTTTAAGCACATTAATATGATAAAAGATTATATGTGCAACGACAGTAATTTTTCTATTGGTTTTTTTTATCACGCATGACACACACTATAGGAGAGAGTAAACTCTAGATATTGCCTTTACTTACCTTATAAGAAAATTATAATTATGAATCTAAAATATATTTAAAAAACATTATCATCATCATCATGAATAGCTTCCAGCCACTGACTGGGTTTGCTTGGAACATAAGCTTCTCCAACCCCTTCTTTCCTCCCACCACCTCTCTCCCTCCACCTTGACCCAGTCCACTCCTCTTTCCTCCACACTCCTCCTGACTCCCTTCAACCATCTGTCACTTGGTCTTCTTCCTCTTGGCCTCCTAATCCCTCTCTATATCCAACCTCCTCCTGGGCATCCTTTCCCTCTCCATTCTTCTAATATGGCCATACCTCCTTCGTCGTGCCTTCTCTACGTGTCGTGACTTTCTCTCTCGATTCTCACCCTGTCAAATTTTGTCACACCGATCCTACTTTTCAGAAATCTCATCACTTGCCTGCATTCTGCTTTTATCCTGGTTCTTCCTAACCCACATTTCTGCGTCGTATGTCAATATTGGTAGGTAATAGGCATTGTAGATAACTCCCTTGCTCTTGTCCGGTATATACCTGCTTCAAATCAGGCTTATCACACTTCTGAAAAATGCCTCTTCTTGACATCCTCTCACACTTATTTTTCCTCCATTTCTTCCACTCTCCTCTATGATACTCTCCAGATATACTTGAGACTTTTTACTATCTTCAATTACTCCCCTATCACTGTCACGCCAGATGTATACCTGTCTTTACTTGTCACGATATTTAGAAGTATTGTATTAAATAAAAAGAACTTAGCTGGACTATCTCAAGTAATTCGATAATTTTTCTTTCCGAAGCAATCTCTATAGCACAGTTATGATTGAAACTAAACAAATACGTGTTTTATGACCCGTAACACTCTTCGGACTAGAGTCGCTCTTACGATAGGACTACACACAAGTGGTATCGATCTTGTCTTAGCTCGTGAGTGGGGAAAACAAACGCATTAATTTAAAAGGGGTTAACAACACTGTAAGTGTGAACGAGAAATGCCCATTGCCAAAAAATTGTTCAGAAACCAAAGTCTTTTTTTAAATTTCTGACAATCTTTTAAAACACGTTGTAACAGACGTATTATTCATTTTATATCGACGCATTCAATCCAGACTTACTTTTACTTTTAATGGCATTATAAGGTTCGTTGTCCGTAAAACAAGTCTTCGTAGGACCACCATTTTATTTGTTTAAACGTGGGAAATTTTGAGATAGAAATATTTATTGCTATGTGATACTGCCAATGAATATCATAAGGACAAAAGTAAGAAGCAATCAGAATGGGTTGACTTGTGTTCATCTTTATTTGAAATGTTTCGACAAATTCACAAGCAGAATCAAAAATACAATTTCACTAGGTGGATTTGCCCTCTCAAATTTTTCCAAATACTGAAGCTCATGTTTTGTCTTGGCAGCTTGCTTTACGAATATAAGCACGTATCAAGGCGTATACTATATACGCTCGTGGGTCCTCTGTCAATTACGTGCTACGCCCTGGGAAAATGTGTATCTCATTAAAACATAGTTTATTTCAAATATGTATAGCTTATACATCTTAACCCGCATCAATCCATGGAATTTTCAAAAGTTCGCATTAATAATTTTTTTAAACATGTGTCAGTAACACTTACTAAAAAAACCTAATAAGCTTAGGAACAAACTAATACCTTATAATTTATTTATTTCCTGAGCCTTTCCTGCAACAAAGTGCTTAAGCAGAGGTTTCCTAAGGACTCTGAGGTCCTAAATTGTTTTCTAGATGGTTGGTTTGCGTATTTTATTTTTAAATTTTGCCCATTCGCTTCGTTATTACATAATTTGAAACTAATGTTGGTCGGTTACTGTTTGTTTAGTGAGCTTAGTTGATAGTAATTTTTAAGTCAAATGAAACAAAAAATATATAAGCTTCTTATAATAAATTTTGTATTTTAGGTAGGCTCAGAATAGCAGATTCATATATATGCTATTTATTTAATTTAGTTATATACATTTCACGACCCTGTATTGTGAAATGAAAATGTCGGGGTCAGTATTAAAACAGAAGTTTTCCATCTTTTTCTTTTCGTTCCTTTTCTGTCTCCGAGCTAGTTCATTAGTTCCCCGTTAACATCCGGCGAGAAAATGTGTCCGATTGATTCCTGCCTGTATTGGCAAACCGTTCTGTCCAGCAAGAGGAAGAGATGGAAGCAAACAGAAGAAGAAACTTCGAGAGGAAGACATTTCTAGAGCTAGATGTTTCTAGGATATGAAGGCTCTAGCCTAGATAGGCATGAAATATATCTCTCAAAACTTATTGTTAGTGTTGTTTTGCAATAGAAAATGGTATGAGACGTGTGGGCCTAACTGTTTCTTTTTCGCATAACTATTTGTGATAAGCGTTAATGTTCAGCACAATGATGTGTGACGTGTGTTGCTTATTATACTCTTGTAGTATAGCTGTAAGTGATGTGTGTAGATGGTTATGAATACATTTCTTTTATCTTGCTTCTGAAAATGGATAGGAAGGATCTCTAAAAAACTGTAACCTAATAATATTTTCACAGTACAAATATTTCCAGTGATTATAAAAGCAGGCTGACTCCTCAAGTGACGTATGTATATGGATTTCTTCAAAAAAAGATCCCATTTTATATCTGGTATATGTTTTCTTAAATAAGGTCTAGTAAGTAACATGCAATTAATATTCTTTAAATTGAAAAATACACCTGGACACGGGAATGGAACCCGGGACCTTTCGCTTTGTACGCTAATGAGTTAAAATGACCCAGAACACGGGACTGTTTTTGGATTAAGCATTGGCGTACTAAGCAAAAGGTACCGGATTCGATTCCCATGTCCAGGTTTCATTTTTAAATGTAAATAATATGATATCTAGATGCGGTTAAAACCGTAACTAACAAAAATAATAGTTTTGACTATTTAATCTATCAAAAAATTAAGAGATTAACCTTTTTATATTCATTACGTCATCACTAAATCATTGTTTTTGGAAGCAATAATATATAATAGAATTATATTATTTTTTCATATTAGGTTGTTATAGTTTTCAGACAGGAATATTAAACATTTTCTTGCCCAACGCGTTTAAATACAGGTAAGGGGTGGAAATAATTAGACGATCTATGCTGATTAAAGTGATGGATAACTTACTGAGGTTAGCCAGACGTCCGTTGGAATTCACCTGAGTGACATTATCTTCTAAAAGTGAAAAAGTCTAGTATGCAGTTTGCTTTTAAATTAAAGTGATAATTTTCAAATTACTAATCGTCTAATTGTTTCGGCCCCACCATATACTTGAATAACTCATTAGGCTAATAGAGTAGAGATGAGGGATATAAAATGTACCGGTATATTATATGCTAAAATATTTGCGTGGAGGGAGAGGTAGAAAAACTATTTAAGGCATGAAACAAAAGCCACCAAGAGTAACCGATATTTGAACCCAGACCCTCTCATTATCAACAAACAGTACTAGATGAGTCTGTATTCCACTTTTCATGCCCATCGATGCAAGTATATATGTATATATATATATATAAAAAACAGAGGATTAAAAGTTTATATATTAAGTGAATATCTATAAAGTTGGCTAAATATAAAAAAAACTACTGTGTATACAAACATTTCGCCCAGTATTTAAAGCAATTTTTATATAAAAATAAAGTTTTATTTAGTTTCAATTTTTTTCTTCTATATAAAAGGAAATTTAAAATCTATTTGATCAGCTTCATACTTCATACAACTTTAAATATGCAGGTATATTATTCAACTTTCTCAAGTTTGGGCATTGCTGGCTGTAGAATAATGGAAAAAAGAAATATGTACATTTAAAATTTCCCTGGCGGTAACTATTTATTATACATGTACAAAGTTTGTTTGGAATCCTTTAATCCAAAAGTTACAGCTGAAGCACGGATGAAGGGTATAAATACATTCACATTTTAATTATAATTCTCCTACGGAACAACGGAATAAAACCTAATTTAATGCTGTATTAAAAATTCTAACTTCTTGTGGTATACTTGTACTATTTTAATGAAGGGAGCTTTTAGTGCACACAAAATATCTTTTAGAATTAAGTCAAGTTTGTGGTTTTATCTGATGTATATATATGTAAGTTGAAATTGTTATGCCTCTCGACTTAAATCCTGGTCCTCATGAGTTTGTCTGTGTTCTATAACTCCTCACAACATCGTATCTTCCCTAATGAAAGTTGAACAAGTAAACAATGTTATCTTAATGTATTTCCTTATTACTTTTACTTCTTCATGTGTTTCATAGAAGAAAAGTGTTATATGTATGTTTACACGACACATTACACCAGAAAAAATTTTCCTTAAAGACAACACATACATAGTGTAGCATAAATTTCTTAGTTCATTTATGTATAGAAATGTGGCATTATTGATAGTTAAAACATTGGTTGGGTTCATAAATATATTTGATTTTTGACAAAATTGTATTCATTATTATAATAAGAGAGTAATGAATGGATTCTTAACAAGAAATAAAAGATTAACAAAAGTATTTAAATGGAATATATAAATTATATGGGTGAATTTAAAAATTAAAAATAAAATACTTTTAGGAAACCATTTCCCAAAAGGCTATTACATTGCGTACAATATTTTTCAAATATTAACGTTAGCTTATTTTACTATATTCACATCATTTACACTAAAAGGTAGAAATCAGTCTTTATTTGAGTGATTACCCTATGGTCTTATCTTATAAGCTGTAGAGGAACCCGTCAAGGTAAACTTTCAAGCTTTCATAGTTAGAAAAATGTGCATGTATAGTAATAAATACATTGGTCAGCTAGGTGTTAAAGTAGGCAGGCGTGGATTCAGGGGGAGGGTGTCAAAGGGTCAGTTGATCCCCCTGTGAAAGTTAGAAGAATAATACCAAAAACAAAATGAAAGTTCAAATTTTAGAAAGAAAATATAGCACAGATAAATTATATATATATATATATTTCTTTTTTACGCACAGACAACTTTTAATTCTGATCCACACGTTCGTCATTCGTCCACGTTTATTCAGTTTTGGACATGACTCACACAAGTGTAAGAATATTTCTCGTGGATACCGAGTAAAGAACATTTTTTCTCATAGAGATGGTAGACTACCACAGATAAAAAAAGACTAATAATCTCCTGAGAGCAATTCATCCACGAATATCGAATATAGATTATGTGTGAAAGAAGAGTGGTGGAAATGTGGAGGACTTTGCCCCTTGGAATAGATCCTCCACCCCCCAGATATATTTCAAATATTTTATATCATCTAATATGAAATTGAAAGTTGGCCTCAAATCAAACATATAATGACTTCTAGATTCATTCTATTGTCAAAAATTTGCCGGAAAGGACCGCATCAAATAACTAATAAACTAGAAGCATCTAACTGACAGAAAAAGTCACAGGAGGAAAGCTCTAAATAGCTATTAAGGTCATCCAACATTCAAAAATATCTAGGGAAGAACAACTCCAAATAGCTTCTAGATGCATGTAATTTTGAAGAATTTTCAGGCAAGGACTACCCCAAATAGCCTAGTTTCTGAAATAATTCAATTTTCAAAATGATGTCGGTGGAAGATCACTTCAAAGATTATCTTATATAGGTATCTAATCATCGTTAAAAATTAAGGTGAGGATCACTCTAAATAGCTTCAAGGGGCATCCAAATTTAAAAAAATTCTAGGTGAGTAATACTTTAAACAACTTATAAAAAATCTAATTAAAAAAATCAAGGCGAAGACTACTCATATATTCTAGAGTGAACCATTTTTCATTAATTGTTGGTGGAGGGTCACTCCAAATAATTTATAAAAACAATCTGATTTTAAAAAATTTGAGAGGATGACCACGGTTTAAAACATACATATGATCAAATATGAATGAGAAACTATTATATGGCTTTAAACAGAAATATAACGTTGTAAATAACTATGTTATTTATAATTACGACCCCCTATGAAAATGATCTGGATCCACCCCTGATAATAGGCAATATAATCAGAAATAACATAAACAGACATAAACGTTGTCTGAAACGTAAATTACAATAATTATTTTTTCCTGGCAAAAAATATTAATTTTCCAATTTTTACAAGGATTTTCCTCTCGTTAGAACAAAAGATTTCGAATAAAAATATTTTGTAAGCTGTGTGTTGTACCCGTCACCAATTGTTACTACTTATGCAATTTTCGTTGGTATATTTATGGTCAACGGTTAGGTTAGTAGGCTACATAACTAATTCCACCAACTACCTCAAATTAAGTCTTAAAACACTTTAAATTACTTTATTATGAGTATTTGTTAAAATAATTAATTCTAACCATCTCCTATTGAGAGATTAATCATGGTTCACCGCAAGTAGTACCTTTTCCTTCCCCCTCAAATAAAAAAATAAGCTATAACCAGTGAATTATTCTACATTCTCATCACACTTTTTTAATGTCTGGATCAGAAATTAACTATTTAACCTGTGATGTGTGCTCAACTACGAGTAAAGGGAAGACTGGCTAAACAGTAGTACAGTATTTATACAAAATGCCAGACCCAATAGTGGCGTAACCTTATTTGTGTAGTGTAGGATAAAAAAAAAGTTAAAACAAATTGTCCTTTATAAATAAAAGGGGGTTACGGGTACTCAGCCCCAGAAAATGTTTGAATTATGAATGCCCTTGAAAACCATTTGAATTTGTTCTCCCCAACAATTCTTTTGGAATAAGGATACCTATTGAAACAATAAAAAATTATGGTCCTAGCTTAAATTTTCTTCTTTGAAAATTAAATGTTTTTTAGAATATATTTGAAGTTGTTATTCCCTGACAAATTCTTGAAAATTAGATACCGCTAGAAGCTATTTTGAGTGGTCCTAGCTTTCAAATTCCCAAAAGATGGCAAAATTCAAGCCAGTTTTACATTTTTTCTCTCGAGGCACTTAAATAAATATAATTTACCAACTCCTGGTTTTCACGATCAATGGTCACCCTGATAATGTGTGATTAGCACCGCGTCTTATTACCCATCCGGTTTATACGAATGCATACTAATTACACTAATGTGATTGATAAAGTGATAGTGATGCCTGGAGAACCTTTTGGTACTTTAGGGCTGCATGTCACCTAATGTTTTCCTCATAGGTACACTCTCTTCATGTAGGCCTACGGTAAATTTTGACAAATCTAAATCGGGAGTTGATTGTAATATTCTTTTTTAAACAGAGATGGTACATTTTCCTCAATATGTTTCTGTAACAGTGTATAATATTTCATTGTCCTCTTTCATGGAATATGATTCTATTTTATCCAAATATGTATTTTGAGTTTTAAGTAAATCTCTTAATTTTTATGTAAAGTAGCGAGAAAATCTATGCAGTGCACTGTACAATTAAAAGACCTGGATAATAATTAAATGTATTTATCAAATTTTAAAATATAGTTCTTATTAAATATATAGGTAGCTTTCAATTAATTAAAGTATGTAAAAAATATTGTGGATGTGTAAGAATTAAAAAAAACATATTTAAATGTTCAGTCTTCAAAATGGTAAATATTTTAAATTGAGAAAGGCTTAGGTTTCTAAAATACTCGGTTACAAAGCTCATACATCATACATAAACATTCCGTTACTAAACAATGGCTGTTTATAATCTGTTTTATAAGCAAGTAAGAGATAAGATAATATTTGCTGTAGTATCAGGAATAAGATTTGTATTATCAATTCAGCTATTTTTCAAGGTAGCTATCATAGATCTTAATCCATCAAACATAAATACAGCTTATTAGTCTATGTAACATATTAGGTATTTATCTCAAATTATTTCAAGAATATATCACTTGGGATAATTTTTTAACATTTTATTTTTTAATGTGTTTTATTCCATTCACTTTCAACCAAAATGTCGGTACATTTAAACTAAGAAACCCTCTCAACCTAGCCCTTTTTATTTAGTCGTTAATAAACGGGATGGTGAATGTACTAATCTAGAAACAAGTTAATTTCCTTTCATTTTTTCAAAGGTTAAATTATACATACAACAATGATTAATTTGTTATTACCTACTTCCATGGCCACACAGTCTAGGGCATCACAATCACACAGTAGACTAGATGTTGATGGTAGGACAGTCGGGTTTCTGTTGGTTTACTATTATTTATATATTTACTATTATTATTATTTGAGTTTATAGGCCCATCAACACAGTGAGGTCATTAGGGCTTGATTGGTGTACTGAGGATGCTTTTTTACTAAATGGTTTTCCACTTTTCCCCCACTCAAATTTGGGTACACTTCCTCTAAAATTTCACCTTTCTCACCCTTAGCTCATTATTGTAATTAATACACATGCGTATAACCTTAACAGATAGTAAAACGGGGTGATAAAATAGTATTTAGTATTTCCTTGATAAATATCATATATATATATCTAAACCTCATGCACAACTAACGTTGGTTAGTCATTTCTGTTTCCTACCACCCATATGAGCAATCGACATCTAACTTTACTAATTGGGTATTAATAAAGATGAAGAATCTAGAGAATATATAACCGATTTTGCGTGAAGTGAAAGTGGGAAACCATTTAAGATAAACTTACTTCATCAGACCCGACTTGGATTAGAATCCCGACATTCCTATCTTTAATAATTTGAGTTTAACAAGAGATCCGCGCGTTTGCGGCTAGATCATTCTATCACCGATACAGGTCAATATATATCAGACTTTTATGCTAACGGAAGCATTATTATTTTTGTGTTTATTTTATTCCATCAAAACCAGGATACAAGCCAACAATACGATACGGTTGGAGATAGCGTATCTGCTGAGGGCGCAACACCCATATAAAGAGATGAAAGTGATAAGGGATACAGCAGAGTAGCTACTGTAAACGTTTATAACCTCAACACCGCAACTAATACCGAATGCTTCGTTGCAGTTATGGAAATTTCTTTTACGTCCAAAACTTTCAATTCTGTACCCATCGTAAAAATAGGAGGATTTTTATCTTGTATAAGTAGTGCGTGACTTTTTTCTTTCCTTTTTTTAATATTTCTCTTTCTACTTCTCTGTGGAAGATAAATATTGGAATCAAAAATATGACTCACATTATGTGGGTGCTTTACCATCTCGCTGAATACATTTTCGTGATTGCACAAAACGAAGAGGTCAAATAATGTAAAACACATTCACGTTTGAACCATTATACAAATTATTATGAATCTAGGTCTATGTACGAATCGATTTCCAAGTTTATAATATTATTAATTCTTGTATTTATGATTTTACAACTTTCCTGAATAATTATTAAATTTACTTTGAGAAAAGTGTCATTTAAAAAAAAGACTATTACCAATTTGAAAAATAATGAATGAATGAATGTTATGTCTTTGTTGGTTTGATTGCATTATTTGAAGGTTTAAAAAGTGATATTTACATATAATGTATTCAATTATAAAGACAATTAAAATTAATTATCATTATAATAATTTGCTAGCTTAGTAATGATATTAGAAATAACGATTCCAATAAATTTAATGTATTGCCAAGAATATTAAAATTTAGAAAACTACGTTTATACATTAAATTTAGATTCAACCTTAAGAAATATTTTCGAAAAATTGACTTTCCCATAGTTTTCCAAATAGCTATATATGTATTTTTTTTTAAATTTTTAACTACAAGATTATTTTAAAACTTGTTGTTTTTATTGATTATAATCAAATTAGCTCATTTATTATTGTGATATCATTTTGAATAGTGTTTGTAATGGTACGTCCTACCTATAATGAATATATATTATTACCCATATTTATAGCTACATTAAAAAATATGAATGTATCCATATATATTATATATATTTATATACAATGATAGAAGACAGGCATTTTAAGGTCACTGCATATCTATGACGTCAAAACAAATCAGGATATTATTTCCCACCTATAATGTGTCTACGTTTCATTCGGTGGGTTTTAAAAATAACTCATTTATACAAATACCATAAATTCTTAAATAATTCTAAAAATAGTCTTATATTATTTTCGTTGGTAATGAATTAGTTTTTTACAATCGTCTAAATCTTAGGATATTTGGTTTAATCACGAACATGGCCAGGATGTAGTGGAACCATATGTATTTCTATATTAAGAAAGAAAATAAAAGGTAATTTTAAAAAGCAAAGCAATGTTGTCTAGGCACAAATATTAGAGTGAGTCTGTAAATTCGTCAGAAGAATAGGGTCATTGTTATAAACCCATAAGAAAGAGGCTTTATATTGTGAAATAATCACTTTCTTCTTTCTATTAATAGCTTTTACATTGGTTCTTAGATGTGATAGTGCTTTGATGGTTCGAATGAGTCAAGTAAAGATGCAACCCGCTTCTTAAAATAGCTTTGAAATCACCAAGTAGGCAACATCGTTAATTTATCATATTTGAAGAAAATTAGCAATACTGCTTTTAAACTAGATATTCACGCGTTTAAAAAGATAAAAACCATATGAAAATTATTTAACTTTATTGGTTGCATTTAGCATATTAGATATTAATTCGAAAAATTACTCTCTAAAAAGGATGAAATTTATTTAAGTTGGAGAAATTTTCAAAGAAAACCATTTAGTTTTGCATTTTATAAAGAACAGTTACCTTATAATATTTTACATTCAAATGCATCCATTACTGAAATTTAAAATAATTACTATATTAAAAAATATCTGTCAAAATTAAAGAACACACACACATATATATATATATAAGCTAGATATTTGACACGTTATTCACACGGGTAAGCGCATAATTCACATCAAAGTTATAATATATAAACATATATTTTTTTAGCACGATATCTTACTACTTGTTAAGGTTATATGTATATTTACTAATTACACTAATGGGTTAGGGATTAGGAAGGCTTAATAAAGAGGATGTGCACCCGCATTTGCGTTGAGGGAGAGTGGATTTTTTTATGAAAATCCACACTCAGTGCACACGACCGGGATCAAACCACGATCTCCTCGTCTTCAGCAGTCTAGTCCAACACGAGATAGTGCGTTAGACTACCTGGCCACCGAAATGGGTAAAAACTATATTAAACTAGAACGTTAAACATCCAGCGACCAACATTTTTGAAGTTCTTCCTTGTACAATATTAAACTAATCATGGCAATCACAAAGTAAATACTGCAATAAATAAATAAAAATAAATTAAATTTTAGAAAAAAGGTACTGTGCACTTTAAAGAATTTCTTCCGCTTTTATTTTAAGTTAGAGACATTCAATAGAAACTCGTAAGAATTGTGTAACGAGATAATAGGTCTATAGTATTGTAGAAATACTACATCAAAGATCATAAATGAAATAATATACACTGACCTACGCTATGGAATTAAAAACTAGGAAAATCTTACAGAAAAATTGAGTAGAGAAAAACATCTTTGTCCAACAAAGAGCATGATAATTAAATTTATTTTCAGACCTGAATTAAAAAGTATACATATTTGCTTATAGCTCAGAAATTATTGATTTTATAAAAAAGTTTCAAATAAAAGATTTGTATCTTTAGTAGTACTACAATTTTACAACGATAGGTTTTAATTTTATCTTAAATAGTTGCGGAGAAATGATGACAATTGGAAAATTTCCCTTATGTGAAACACCCTTAAAATCATTTTCATGAAAATATGAAAGCATGCCATCTTTTATATTATTATAAACAAAATCCAGAAATAAAATGAAATCAAAACCGTTAGAGCGAATTCTGAAAAAATCGATTTTTTTTATTTTTTCTTGCAATTCAGTAAACTACCCTTAATTTTAGGGTTAGATATCTAATTCCAAAAACTCCTGTGGGGGAGGGGGGGCATATTACACCTCTCAGAGAAAGTATTGTTATCATCAAAAAAGTGGAACTCAAGATTTTGATCAATGATGGCCTCCTGAAAACAAAAAAGTGGTTTTTGCAATGCCGTCTATCTATGTGTCTGTCTGAATACTATCTTCGTTATTTTAATTTAATATTTGAAAAAAGCTATTATATTAGGAAATTAATAAAATGCAAATTTGAGAATCCATCATGAACCTATTTAACTATTTTTAAAGAATATACAAAACATATATATTTATATTTCTTTAAATTTTACATAGGACAGAAAAATTAAGTGTCAATGTAAGCATTTGAAATAATACAAATGTGAAAATTATAATTTAATAATCTTAAATTACAGTTTAAATATATTTATTATTAATTACAAAAAAAAATTAAAATTGTTTATACATTTTTGATCTTTGAATATAGGGGAAACATTACTATTATTTTAACATATCTAATCATGAAAATAATCTTTTTAAATAACTTCTAATAACTATGTACTATTTAAACTTGTGTACATTATAAAGCACATAATTAACTAATTGACTTTCAAAATAATCACCTATATGTTTACTTTTTCCTACCGCATCTTAATACTTATCTGGGTTATAAGCATTTTTAGTTACGCTAATGGAGTAGGGATTAGAAATGTAGAATTGACATAAAATTCAATCGCATTTGCACTGAGGTAGAATGGGAAACAATTTAGGGAAAAAAATATATACTCATTACACCAAGCCGGGGTTCCATCGATGATCTTTCTGGCACTGGTATTCAAGATTATAATATATTGTTGATATATATCCCATGCCTATGCAATTAATCCAATATCAACAATAACATTTTGTAACTAACATATGGAGAGCTAAAACGCTGACTTGCCATCCAACCATACAACTACTAACAATTTATTTTATAGCTTTCTTTTCTAGTAATAATCTTCTTACTGCTTATTAAAGTTCACAAAATGGGTTCTGTATCCAATTAAACCTTAGATTCTATAACTCAATGCTATAAACAACGTTATAAGTCCAGCAAAACCATTCATTTTTCATTCCAATTCCTGTGTCTAGGCCATTAACTCATACATAGCCTTCGAGTTCAGTTCTTGCCCATTTCCATCACATAAAAGGCTTAGTCAGCTCGAAGGTGGGTCACTATTAAAAAAAAAAAGAAAAGGAAAAAAAACCTTTTCTGAGGGTGCTTGTCATTAGTGGTAGGTTTACGATATAGCCGGTGGAGCTGGGAGCAGATGAGTCCTCGTAAAGTGTATTACAACCTGTCCTCACTTGGAACCACCGTAAAGAACACTTCTATAGTTGGGCAATCCGCATCAATTACTCTGTCAAAGGCTGGCCACAAGGGGTATTAGATACCAAATTCACTTTACAGTTAAATTTATTGTATTCAAAGATGTAAATATATGGGGCTAGTAAAAAAACGTCTTCACTTTTTCGTATTTTTTAATCAATGATAACTTTTAGAAATGCGAAACCAAACAAAAATCAAATCAAAATTATTGTTGATTTTAGGCTGAGGATATCAACCCGAGCGTTTACAAGCTAGAATTTATTTATTATTTTATACTTTATTTGCTTCTTTTCCTTTATTATTATCCATTATTTATTTATATTCATATAGAGGTTCACTGTCTTTTATTTTATTTTATGATTTTAATGTAACTTATTTTATTTTTTACTTAGGGGTGATTGTAGCATTTTTAGTTAGGATACCTATATTTTTAGTTCATTTATGATTACCCAGGGCCCATGTTGAAGCACCAGTATCAGGTTCAATAATTTTCGCTGGGGTTCTTCTTAAATTAGGGGGGTATGGTTTGATTCGTGTTTATATACTTATAATTAGTACAGGGTTGGTTTTTAATTATATTTGAATTAGAATTAGTTTGTTAGGTGGATTTTTAGTTAGTTTAATATGTTTACGTCAAGTTGATTTAAAATCATTGATTGCATACTCTTCAAATGTTTTCAAATAATACTCTATTATTTTATATATAATATCACTAAGATATAAAAAAGTCCCTAATTATAATAAAAAGATCACGTCACTCACCCGTACCATCTCCTGAAAAATAGTTTAACTAAACAGACGATATTTACTGACACCATAAGTAGGCATTGAAGCATAAAAAATTACTTGCCATGTCCAATAAATTATATTATATTCATTTGATATTTTAAACTGTGGATGAATAAATCTGAATATATTTAAAAAGAATTCCATCCATCAAAACCAAACACGCTATTCCTTGAATCACCAAATAGTGTTGATTCAGGAACACCGCTCCTTAGTCCCAGTTCATTTACCCGTGAACTTAATCACAATGAACACTACGTTTGCCACGTTTACCTTAACTGATTACACTATGGTTCTATCTTATAAGTTACACCATAGTAAACCAAAACAATTCAATTAAATATAGTTGAAAAATGGCAGATATCTACATCAATTGAACCCAACATCATAAGATTGGCACACTAAACTTTAATCGATAGATGTACCGCATTGAAAGACCTAAATTCAGACCAAGGATAACCTCCATATATCAAGAAAGATAATCATGATAATCTATAAGGAAACAAAAGGTTTCTTAAATAACTTTAACAGCAACTTTACTGATTTTACTTTTTGATTACTTTCAGTAGTGGCTCATGTATATGAGCACATTTGAACATCCTCCATTTAGATTACAATAATTATAATATTTTTGCTCTAAACAATTAATTAGTCTATCTTTATCCATGTGATAATTTATTACCCTAATAAATCACGTTTTTCCATTGTGATTACCACTTTTGTGGTGTAATGTTGGCAACTGTGTCGTGTGTGAGCACTGGGGATAAGTTATTTTATGCAGTTGGTCAGCAAGGTGTGTGTACTAGAAACATGAGTCCTAGTTGTATCGCTAATGTGCAAGCGCACGTCAGAATTTAGCAGCTCTCATGGAAATTTACCCTGGGATATTATGTTCACATCCATTGCTGTGACCATTTTAGTGTTTTGACTATCTCCCCCTTATCACAGCCCTCGAGGGTCGGGCCATTCAAGCTGATCTAAACTAACTGGGAGGTTTGTGACACTTTCTAGTCCAGTCATTATTTATTCGAGAGTAGCCAAGCACTTTGAACAAATTATGTGAAATAATGGTCTTTGTTTTGATTGGTAGTTTGGGAGAGAAGTTTAGAAAAATTATTTATACATAATGTTTGTAACTTATGTTTCCATGCCTAGAAAATAATTATTTACATTATAAAATGTATATAAGTGGACGTAGGTAGAATGGGCAGTAGGCAACCACCGATATTTCCTCCCTAAGTGATCGGGCACTGATAATTTGCGCAATGATTTCTCTACCAAGGTGAATTGAGCCCAACCAAACCCACCCTAACCTGAACTATCTTAACCTAACGTTACCTAACCTTGATCCCTCTCCCATTAAGAACTAATTTTACCTCAAACATAATAATTGTAGCTAACATTCAGCTGGATGGCTTATACTGAGCTGTAGTCTGCTACATTATAGTATAAAGTGCCTAATCCAGCTGTTTACTATTTATTATACTCGAATATACTGTGCCCAATCCATTAATCTCTCACTTAAAAACCACCCAATCTATCCCCAACCCATGATAGCTAATGCAAAGAATAAATAAACACAGAAGGGAAGATTTTTTGGCTTGTAATATTTCTTTAAAGATGAAAATAATGCAATTCATTCTAAATAATGATAAATTAATGTATCAGGATAGTATAACAACTAAAAGGCTAAGATCTAATAAACCAAATTCAATTAATGAAAGGCTTGCAAAATAACAAGAAGTTATTAGAAACACAAATTCTATGTTAACATTTACCAGAAATAGAGTTGACTATGTGGCTTTAATTCAATAAATTTTTTATATTGCTTGCTGTTTTGTAAATAAGTAAATACACGGAAAAATCATGAATGATCGGAATATTGTGTATAAGTGAGTAAATATTAAAAGCACGAAAATTAACATTTCCACAAGAATACCATTAATGTCAATGTTAGGTCAGGTAAACGTATGCACTTTTCGTTAAACCTGATGAGTAGTGAGCTAATCTTGCCTGGGTCACTGTGGTTTGACTTATAGTATAGTGTAGTCCACCAAAGTAACACTTATATTTAAAGTTTAGTGGAATATACATATTTCATATTGACATGAGTGAAGTGGTTCATAACTTTAAATAAAATAAAAACATTTCTCATAAAAATAAAGAGTAGAAGCATGATTTCTATTAAAAAACTATTCATTAATTAAAATCAAGTCTTCACTCATCAAGTCATAAACATTGTTACGCGTATTAAAGAGAGTATGATATATTGTCTCTTTCTGGCTGTGGTAAATGGATCCGAACAGTTACATTTTATATCCATTTAGGTATATGTAAATATGTAAAAATTATATACGCCTGACTATGCGTATGCCTGTATTAAGTTGATTTAACTAAATTCTATGTTGGCCAATATGTTTATATTGCTATTGTATTGATATAATCAAACTAAATATGTAGCCTATATATTTGAAAAATATTCTTCATTACAATTTTAATTTTGTAAACACCCTTGGTTTACATCACCAGCCATCACTGCCTTATATATTTTAATTGTTTTAGGGAGACTAATAGCAATCAGGTTTTAAGAAAGTATCCAAAGATAGTAATATACATTTCAAAATATGTTTGACTTTGTTACGACAGGGGGTTGTGTTAGTGGACATTTAGGAAGTGGTCTGGGGGTTGGGAAGTGAATGTTTGGCTGATAGTACCGTTGGTTGAGTCTAGTTACTGTGTCTGTTGCTATTTAGCCAAACGAAGATCGAATTCTTCTGATGAGGATCCTTCTGGCCACCAAATGGAGGTGAAGTCCCAGGTTATATCTTCCCAGGGAATACGGTTGGAAGAAGTTAGGGGAACTAGGCCAAAGTGGCACTGTTTGAGTTCTAGGGGACTCTGGAGATTTACTGAAGTCGTTATTGGGTTGGAGGTAATGTTGTTGTAAGAGTTTTGATGCTTGAGGATTGAAGAGTGGTGTCTGCAGGTGCGTCGGGTGTATTGAACGGGGTCAGGGAGAACTGATCTTAAGAGACAGAAAGAGGGAGTTTTCTAAAGAGAAATATCTGGTAAAGGTCGTGGCAGTCGTATTTTTGGAAGGTTTTCCTCCCCTGGTACTTCGACATTTAGAATGGGGCATGGGAAGTCAGGTTCCTTTGTCCGGTCCATCCGTTGATATTGTGCACTTCGTCGTGGTAGTTGATCCTGGAGAAGTTGTCAGATTGGTTCTAACTAAAGAGGTGTGTTACTCCCAGGGTGTAGTGAAGCAGGTGAATTATCAAAATATTTTATAAAACTATCAACAGTTTATTTCGACACAATACACGCATTCTACTACTAGTTTCATTTAATTGTATTATTACTTTACTTACAAATTTTCTAACAATGTCTAATTTGAATACTTTAATGATTTTATAGTGCAAAATTTGTTTATAACTACTGTTGTTATTAATTACAAGTTTAATAATGAATTTCACAATAATAATAATAATAATAATAATAATAATAATAATAATAATAATAATAATAATAATAATAATAATAATAATAATAATAATAATAATAATAATAATAATAATAATAATAA